>JADBJO010005185.1:0-12500 GCA_016801955.1 Conus betulinus
AAGAGAACGAGACGAGAGAGATACAGACAGACAGACCAGACCAGAACCGACAGACAGACAGAGAAGGGGTGAGAGACGGGGGGGGGGCATTTTTTTTTCTCATCCCAAACCCACATTCCAATAAGACACAGAGAGGCCGTGGGTGGGGGGAGAGAGGGTTAGCAAAACTACAACAAACGTGAGAGAACCTTTCGTCTAACCGACAGTATTTCTTTCTTCTCCAAGGTCTGCCTTCCAGAAAACAACTGGCGAAATAAAAAATCTGGCAACGAACAAGACAAACAGACAGACAGACAGGACCAGCCAGAGACGAACTACAGAACAGACAGACCGAGAGGGTCACAAAAGAAAAGCACTCGGCTATGGAACACACGGCTGGTCAACACGCAACCGCCAAGCTGAATGGGAACAAAAGCCCCCCTGAAGGTGTTGTCCCCTGCCTCACAGATAAAAAAAAGCCTGTAAAGATGTCTGCTGCGTACATGCCACCGGAGGTTCACCTCCCGAGGGCTGGCACACCCAAAACGCAAACATCCTTCTTTTTGTCTGCCCGTTCTCTTCTCTCTATAACTCCTCTCTATCTCTCTTCTCGTCAGAAGATTTCAAATTTTTTACACAATAAACTGCCGGGTGACTGCTGTCAGAGACATGGCAGGTGTCCTAGTGCATGACGCTATCCCCTTGTCCAGGCTTCGGTGCCGTGGAACCCGTTGGGTCCGTTCCTTCGACCCTTAAAGGATATCGACTTCGTAGGTACACAGTTAGATCACTTCAAGAATAGATAAAAAAAAGAAAAAGAAGAGGTTTCTATGGGTTGATAACGTTGTACAATTGAAATGACTCCATCTGAGAGAATAAACGCTGAGTTTCAAACATTACTTTTGTCTCACAGACGGAGAGGTCCCCATTTCCATCGTAATGTGATCAGATTGATGACGATTGGGCGGGGCAAAACTTAAGCTGGCTTTTTTTTCGTTTTTTCGCCTTTTTTCTTTTTTCCTTTCTTTTTTTCTCCCTCTCTTTCCCTTTTGTCTTCCTCCTTCCCTCTAACATTTTCTTTTCTTTCATTATCCCGCGGGTCCCATACTTACTTACTCCTGTCCTCTCGATTCAATTGTCCTGTTTTCCCGTCATACTAGATCTCAAAGCGCTTTAACATTGATAAAATAAATGACATCGAATAATTGAACAGGAACACCAGAAAGACAAAAAATTAAACTCAAAATAGAAAATACTTCACAGTGTCTCGTAAAATGCACACACGTCCACACTGAACCCACACACACAACACCTCACACACACACACCCAAGCCGATCGTTTTGTTTACCCCCCTATCCTCGACTGGAACCGAGAAGAAGCCAAAACTGTGTCCTATCAGATGGGAGTGTGCTCCGCACGAGAGAACCGATGTATGATGCCACGGGCGCCGGGTGGGGGGAACATGTGTCGCTGAGAGTGGTAAGGAGGGGGTACGGGATCATACTCGTCTAACAAGATGGGATTTCTCTAAGGAGAAGTTGAAAACAACCATTGAGGGAGAATGGCTTTAATGGGTGAATGGTCTCGGAACCTATTCCACACAGCTGGACCCCCCCTGCGCTAGCCACCCCCACTGACCAACAGGATACTTTCATCTGGCATACGAAACTGCCCAAGATGCCGCTCATCCGAGTAGGACGAAGATTTCGACTGTGTTTTTCGCGCGCGAGGAAGAATATAGGACAGATACAATCAAAGCCATATCAGCGACATATTAACAACAAACAATACGATTGAACGGGAAATCAATGAATTCTCGATCAAAGGTAGCCATTGAGTGATTACAGGACAGGGTCGGGTGTTTCAATGTTTGAGGCCGATTCACTAACCACTTCCGCGGCACTATTTTGAATCTGAGTTAGCTACGCTATCATTCAGCAGGAGAGGCCCTGATCAGAGCCCCAAAGAGCACGCGAAGCGTTTTTGGAAGTCCTGTTGGTGCTAATTCTCCCTAGTTTTACAAAGTATTCTGTCCCACAGTATAAAACAGAATTACACACGTAGTTTGCAAGAAGTGTTTCACATCAAAATGGCACCCAAGATTTTCGGAGACACAACCATGGTCCCTATACCCACAGAATTGAATGTCTGCGCCATCCCACCACCACAATATTGTATGGCTAGCGAGGATTACAAAAAAAACTTAGAGGGAAAATGCACAAACACAAAAACACCTTCTATTTTCTTTTTTATCCAATCCGAACCTTTACATCTTGTTGATATCGTCAGCCTCTGCATCTATGATGCAAGTTCGTTTTCTTGTTTGTCTTCGTTTTCTTTCTTTTTTCCTTCTTCTCCTCTTCTTTGTTGTTGTTGTTTCTATCTGTTTTTGTTGTCTTTCTCTTTTGCTGGCCCCATGCCCCTCCTTTTTTTCTTTTTTTTTCAAATTGTTTTGTGAATACTCAACGATCAGGACAGGATTGATTAAGAATCTGTGCGTCATCAAAACTTTATAACTATGCTTATATAGATGTGGTGTAACCTATTTGAGTCTTCCAGGGATCACTGTACGTGACCCGGAAAGCATACAGGTCCCAGCCACGGTTCCTTCGTGAACAGCTCCGTATTCTAAGGAGCGAGCAGATGACAGAAAGGCCATGACTCGAGATTTGTATTTGCGTTTTATTAAGATCGAGATCTTGATCCATGCCCGCCCCGCTGTGCCCATGAATGTCAAAAGAAAATCGTTCCAACAGTCGGAAAAAAGCATACCCGTTCACTGCTCACCCGTCGTATCCAAAGGCCCGCCGCCCGATCATCAGAAAAAAGAACGAAACCCCCCCTATCATCATTATTGTATGTGAGAAGTCACTCTTACATTTTTTTTCAAAACGCCCCCGTTCTGCCCTCTGCTCCCCGCTCAACTAGGATCTACCCAACAGAAGTCAAGCAGGACGTCGTGTTGGGTTTTTTAGAGATGGTAAAAGCCTGCTGTGCCAGTATGGCCCGTTCAACCTTTGTCTGGACACAAAAAGGACAATTCTAGAGGCCAGTCCCTGTGCTGTTCACTCCTTGGGATCGAAGGGAGGGCTTCCTTCCTTCAACAGAATACCGGGAACATGGCTTTGAGATGAGAAGAGAGAGATCGCGGACTAGGACGAGAGAGAGGCAGAACGAGAAGAGAGCACGAGCGACGAGAGACAGAATTCAACTGAGAGGCGCATCTTTACTCTCTGAGGGTAAAGGTCAGATGCCTTTTACCGTAAAAGCCCTGAAAACAATTTCCCAGAACAGTTAAGCATACAATCGACTATGGAATATAAATACCAAAAAGTTTTTTCTGACTCTCTCTCCCCCCTCCTCCCCCCTCTCTCTCTCCCTCATCTCCTCTCCCTCTCTGTCTCTCTCCTCCTCGCTGTCTGCGTCCTTCTGTCCGTTCTGTCCCCCTCTCTCTCTCCCTCTCCCTCTCTCCTTCTCTCCTCCCCTCTCCCTCTCTTTGTGTCGTGTCTCCCTCCCTCCTGTATCTCTGTTTCCTCCCCTGGGTCCCCCCTGTCTGGTCCCTGTCGTTCCTGCCTACCATGCGATCTGACCTGGAATCTCATCTCAAACAAATACTATCCTCATAACTCAATAATCCAACAATAAAGAATATATCTAATGATCATAAACTAAAGAATGACTACTAATAACATGGCTTACATAATAGCATAAATAATGATTCAATAACAATTCTGGATAATAATAATAAATTAATAATAATGATAATACAATCATACAAGCATGAATCAATATCAACTTATCACTCTAATTCCGCTCATATGTTTTGAATCACCGCGCCAGCTCTCGTCCTCTCTCGCCCTCCCTCAATTAATCATTCTTATTTCCTCCCCCGCTCACCCATCACCCTCTCTGCGTTCGCCTATCATCCTGCAATTCCCTCGGGAGCTTTTCCTCTGTGTGTGGTGCCACGCATCACCACACCATCCACAACACACCTCGCAGCGCGCTCTCGCCTCTCTCTCCAGGAGAATGCGTGTCTCACCGCTGGCCAGACAAAACATCACCCGCAACTCAGCACTTTCGCCGGAGAAGCCATACGAACAGGGACTGGTCTCAACCTCAGCAGTCCGAAGTCGCTTTCCATCAGAAAGCGTTTCCCCATCTGTCTTGTCCAGGAAGGCGGGAAGGACACGATTGCACATCAAACGGGTGGAAAAACCGAAGCACACATTCACCGTCACTAGAGTCACATTTCGTCGTACAGCCCCTTCTGTTGCTAGCCCGGGAACCCTGGTTGAGCGCTCGTTCCGTCGGTGGTGAACGGGGGTCCAAATCTTGCTTGGATGAGCAACCCACGCAATGAAACACAATAAGAACTCATGAGTCTGCTACTCTCTCACTCTCCTCTCGCACTCCTCCTCCCTCCTCTCCCCACCTCTCGCTCATCCAACCCCCGAGTACGGCTCTCCTCCCCTCTCTCTCCTCCTCTCTCTCTCTCTCCTCTCTCACCGGTTCACCTCTCACTCACCCTCCGCCCTCACCCCCCACTTCTCCCGCTCCCGCGCTTCCGCTCCACACCTTCTCGTCTCAATCCCTCTCTTCTCTCCTCCTCTTCTTTCCACCCAATCTCCTACCTCTCTTCTCCAGTCGTCCTCCCCATCGACTGCTCTCAATCTCAACTCTCAATCCTCGCCATCACACCCATCACCCTCGTCGCCTCGGCCTCCTCTCTTCGCTCTTTGGAACCAACACAACACACACACACACTCACAACACACACACATGCGCTCGTGCGTATACTATCTATTATAGTATATGATATAATATCACTATATATTATATATATCTATATATTATGAGAGCATAGAGAGAGCAAGAGAGAGAAGCAGATAGAGAATAGAGGAGAGAGAAGAGTAGCAGATCTGTACATCTTATTTCTTTTTCCCAATCCGGACCGTTCCCACAGAAGACTACGACGAGCAGATCATATGAACATATGTGATGAATAATAAGTCGTCCAACTCCCGGCCCAACGGAGTTCATTTTAAGAGGTACTCGTAATTTCATAGGATATGTACGTCCGGTTTCCTGAAGAATACGACCTTCCTTAAATGCACGCGCGAAAAGCCTTGAATTATATTAAAAGAACCAAAAACACAAAAAAAGAACTCCGTTGGCGGGTTGTTGACGACTTATTATTCACCACCCAATCCTTCTTCTTCTTACTCTCTTACTACTGCTTCTTCTTTCTCTTCTTTCCTAAAGACTGTTTCCCTCACAACCGATTAGGCTCACCTATCTGATGATACAGCGATAATTCTGTTCCATCTACTGATATATATATATAGATATTACTTATATGTGTGTGTGTGTGTGTGTGTGTGTCGTATCTGATGTCGTCTGTGTGGTGTTTGTGATATCATTAATGTAATGACGGAGGAGTTTGTCTTGCCTGCACTTGTTTTCCCCCCAACTACTAAACTGTTTTCAGCTTATAATTGCTTGGCCAGTGGAGTGGGAACGCTACCTGTATTTCCACAGCACGCCGCGAAAATCCACCCGCCCTGACATTCTTAGCTGCTGCCGCCTTACAATTCACCGGGTTTACTTAACATTGAGCTGACACGACGTTCTCCTTCTGTTGACACCTTTTGATCTCCCCGCTTGCCTGTTCTAGATGGATCCAGCATCATAGGCCGAAAGATTTACCTCCCAGGGTATATTTTTATATGGTTTACACCACCCTTTTGACTCTATTTTTTCAGAACATTCTTTCTTTACAAAACCCACAACACACACTTTTCTTTTGTATTTTATTTTCTGTTTCTGGGCCCACTGCCGATGGCTAGCCCTAGGGTGTATTCGGATTCCATTTTTTTTGAGAAACACCCGTGGTGGTGAGAATACCCACGGAATTGTATAATCTGTGGTATATCTCGATTTTGATCGACGCAAAACGGTTTTATAACACTTTCGTGTGTCTCCTGTGGAACTAAAGGGTTGTAGCAATAGCACTATTTAAATTTAAAAGCATGAACTAAGGATAGGTTACAATAAACTATTAGAGAATATTTTTTATGTTTTCTTTAAACAATAGTTTTCCAGTGCTTTATATTTCTGAAGTTGATTTAGAAATTTCTCTTGATTATGATTAGCTTTTTCTTTTTTCACCTTTTTCATATTTGGGGCCGCACTTGGGAACGAAAAAATTGCTTAGTCTGTGTGTGTGGGCCTGAGTGTCCGTTAGCGCTACTTTTTTTTCTTTTTCCTTTTTTCTTTTTTCCACAACTAAATCATCATCAACACATACATAGCTTGTGTGTCTGCGGCGGTCACTCACGACCACTGTCTGTACCAGAATAACTGTAAGATATCTACATATGAGTTTTATAATGAGGTTCTTCACATTTCATATTACTGCATACAAACCATCGTACAATTTCACTTTGTATTTTTTTTTTTTTTTTTTTTTTTTTTTTCCGACTTTCTTTTGGCGCTACAACAAACAGGTATGTGACCACCACGCCGCACCTCCCGGGCCTCGCACCCCCCACCCCCGTGTCATCTTGCTATCAATACTGTAACTGAGTGTGTTCCGCGCCACACGTACGCGACGCAGTCATATTTTGTTTGAGAGAGTGAGACAGGGAGCGTGTAAGTCTGTCTGGTAAAAACGTATCTGTTTGCTAAAGTAATAACAACTAGTATCTATGTATAAACTAATTACCAACCCTGTGTGTAATGTTTGCTGTATACCTAACGTACGGCCCACCTTCGTGTGTGCCAGTAGGTCATTATGTGTCTGTGTGAGACACAGGCCGCCCCCAATACAGCTGTAGGAACAGAGATGAACAATGAACCTAACGCACAACAGACACAGAGAGAGATACGCAGGGAACACAGGATATCAGCCTGGGTAAGAATTCCACAGTAACGCTACTTCGAACAGACACGGATACAGAGAGAGGATCACCCTCCTTCTTCGAATGAGTTTGGGGGTATTTTCCACATTATCCTCTCAACGATCAGAACGTCGTGTTTTAGTGCTTGTTTCGGCTAAAAACCCTTTCCACGGTGTATGGACCACACGCTAACACGTACCATCCATTCTGTAGCTGATAGCTGGTGTTACCCAAAGTACTTCATGGCTAGAGCTGAAGATGCCCTAGGTAAAACGCTTCATTCATACGCCACGGCTGGCATCGCTTCATCTCTTCTCTCCGCCCAAAGTGTGCGCATTCGGATTCATCGTTTTCTTTCCCTTGTTTTTTTTCGTTTCATTTTTTTTTTTTTCAAAACATTTTCTCGTTTCCTTTGCTTGTCTTTCTTTTCTTTTCTTCCCTTTTCCTCCTTTTCCTCTTTTCCCTTTTCTTTTCTTTCTTCGCAAAAACCTTAAGGATCTTTCTCTCCGCTCCGCCCTGTAGCATGTTCTAAAATTATGGAAGTCAGAAATTGCAGGTTGTGCCCCGGATATTTGGAGGGACCAAAATGGAGGGAACATTTTTTCTTGCTGCGAAGATTTCATTCCTCCTCCCTCTCATCCTCCTCTCTCTTTTCTCCCCAGCCCCTTTCCTGCTTCTCCACCTGTCTTTCTCTCTTTCTCTCTCGCGACAGCCAGCCCTAGAGCTTCTTTCTGCCCTCTGCTCACTTCATTATTCCGTCTTAATCGCCTCAAACGTTAGGCCTTATCCCCCTGGGCCACCATCTCCTCTTCTAAATCTCTCACTTTACGGGACATGAAGGCATAGCAGCGACCCAGGCCAATCAAGCGGTCAAGCTTTCGAGGAATACACAATTCCATCATTTTCATGCACTCAGGGGAAGAGGAGAAGGTAATATGCCTTGGAAGATCAATGAAGGGCCTCGCCTCCTCAACATCTTTAACCCTCTCCCTTCTACTACCACTCCAACACTACACCCGCTAATAATATTGGTGTGTCTCAATGATCATGCACTGTCTGGTTCACTAAAAGCTACTGGGGCCCAACATTCTGTGCAGCGGAGAGGATGGTGCTATATGCGAATAACAATGGGCTTTTTTTTGATTTACACCATTCAAGAAAAAAAACAAACGAGAAACATACTGATGCCAGGTGTCTCAGGGATGTTGTTTTTTCCCCCAGTGGAAAGGTGAAATATAAGAGACGGTGGAACCCTATACAAAAGTTCAAAGCCTCATGTCAAGTCTGGATTGACATTTGGATTCTATGAGGTAACACTTTCTGGGTTAACCCATTTGGAGGACAAACAGAGAGAGAGAGAGACTTGAGCGAGAGGAGGGATGAGAGAGAGAGAGAGAGACATGACACACACACACTCACACACAACACACCACACGCGCGCACGCGCACACAAACCACACACTCCACAACACACACAACAACACACACACACACACACACACACCACACACACACCAGATATACAGACAGACACACAGAACACACAGACGCCCCAGAGGGAGAGGGAGGACGGCAGAGAGAGAGAGAGAGAAGAGAGAAAGAGGAGAGAGAGAGAGAGAGACAGAGAGAGAGCCAGAGAGATCTAGAGACACAACACACACACACAACACACACACACGCGCGCGCGCGCGCGCCGCGCACACACACTCGGCGCGCGCGCGCACACCACACACACACACACACACCACCACACACCACACACACACACACACACACACGTGATGATGCCGGGGCGAACGTCTTCATGGCATAGTCCAAGGGGTCCTCATTCAATCTGACAAAGCGCTGGACGAGATTTATTGCTTTCATGGTTCACGTAGTTTCTTTTCTTCTTGTCTTCTTCTTGTTGCTGTTGCTGATGTTGTTATTGTTGTTGCTGTTGATGTATTTGTTTCTGTTGTCGTTGTTGTCACTGCTGTTGCTGTTGTGTTGATGTGGTTGTTGTTTTTTTTTTTTTATCGTTTATCGTTATTGTTGTTAATGTTGCTGTTGTCTTTTCTTATTTGATGTTTTCTTCATAGTGTTTCAGTCTTTCCCTACGTTTTTCCTTTGATATCCTGCAACATTTTAAAACTGAGAAAGTCAGAAGACAAGCTGTACACACATAGATGAAGACAAGCTCTACACACATAGATGAAGACAGGCTGTGCACACATAGATGACAAGACAGGCTGTGCACACATAGATGAAGACAGGCTGTGCACACATAGATGAAGACAGGCTCTGCACACATAGATGAAGCACACAAGCTCTCTACACACATAGATGAAGACAAGCTCTACACACATAGATGAAGACAGGCTGTGCACACATAGATGAAGACAAGCTCTACACACATAGATGAAGACAGGCTGTGCACACATAGATGAAGACAAGCTCTACACACATAGGTGAAGACAGGCTGTGCACATTTAGATGAAGACAGGCTGTGCACACATAGATGAAGACAAGCTCTACACACATAGATGAAGACAGGCTGTGTACATTTAGATGAAGACAGGCTGTGCACACATAGATGAAGACAAGCTGTACACACATACATAGATGAAGACAGGCTGTGCACATTTAGATGAAGACAGGCTGTGCACACATAGATGAAGACAGGCTCTACACACACACAGATGAAGACAGGCTGTGCACATTTAGATGAAGACAGGCTGTGCACACATAGATGAAGACAAGCTCTACACACATAGATGAAGACAGGCTGTACACACATAGATGAAGACAAGCTCTACACACATAGATGAAGACAGGCTGTACACATAGATGAAGAGAAAAAAAGGTGTGAAGACCAGTACTGGCGGCCAATATACTATCCTCCTTTACCTCCTCCTCCTCCTCCTCCCTCCTCCTCCTCCTCCTCCTCCTCCTCTTCTTCTTCTTCTTCTTCTTCTTCTTCTTCTTCTCCCTCATTTCAGTCATTTTGCTTGAGCGTCACCACACTTATCTAGCTATCTACAATCAGCCTCATTATTCCACCCCATCTCTTAGCTAAACCCATTTTGAGGATTGAGGATGCAGAGACAGACAGCAACAGGAATCATTAGCATTAGCTCTTCGGACAAAAGAGAAAAGATGAATTGATGGGTAAAATGAAGATGTCCACCTAAGATACTTTTGACACTTCCCTCCACTACAAACCTATCACTATTACCGCTAAACGGATGTGTTCTGAGTGAGGTTCCGCACAACGTGCATGTGGATATTTGATAGCACTGAAGCCAACGTTTCTGCCGTGAGAGGATGTTGCTATGTGTCTTACTTAACATCAGGATTTCAGTTAAAAAGGAAAACGAAAACAAACAACGTTGATCTCAGTCCCTCTGGAACAGTAAGTAGAGGGATTTCAAAGTAAAGTTTCAGATGCGGGAACCTTCTCCAAAAGACGAATATTTGAAATAGGGACTGGGAATCAGTATTTAGATCAATATCAGAACATTGAACATTTTGTGACTGGCTCTCATAAAACACGTTTCTTATTTCAGTGATAAATCACTGGAGTATGTGAACGGTTTGGGGCTGGCTAACCATCCATTAGCAGAGAGAGAGAGAGAGAGAGAGAGAGAGAGAGAGAGAGAGAGAGAGAGAGAGAGAGAGGGAGGGAGGAGAGAGAGAGAGAGAGAGGGAGAGTTGAGAGAAAGAGACAGAGAGAGAGAGAGGATAGCATCCTAGTAAACCGGGATTAGTCTGCTTTTCTTTCCATTTAGCCATTCATCCTCAGCCTGCCTTCTCGTTTTCGCACTTTTAGAAATAATTCAGGCCATTTCAAACAATAAAAGAAAAGGAAAGAACCTATATGAAAATAGGAAGGCAAAAAAAAAAAAAGGCACAAAAACGTTGACATCAATTCGTCTAACTGTGCACTTTTGTGGAAAAAAAAGAGAAATCTTCAGGGAGTTCAACGACACCGTTTTTCTCCTCAGACATCAGCACTTGTGTTCACTGCCTGTCAAGCACTGCTGTCTCTAAATGGATGGGCTGTAAATGAGGTGTGACATGGAGCGAACAGTGTTTCACTGCCAGCGCTGAGGCCAGCGTTTTGCTTGGTTGAGAGCGTAGGAGGATTGGGAGAAGGAAGCGTTTTATTTCGAATTGCGCAAGAATGAAGATACTCTCTCTCTCTCTCTCTCTCTCTCTCTCTCCTCTCTCTCTCTCTCTCTCCTCTCTCTCTCTCTCTCTCTCTCGTCCCATACATTCATCGGCCCTTGTGGTGAAGCCTAGTATGTTGGGTGTCCTACAAATTGGGCTTTGATCACTCTGCCTGTCTGTCTGTCTGTCTGTTATTCTCTGTCTCTCTCTCCCATTCCCCACCCTTTCGTTCTGTCTCTCTGTCTTTCTGTCTGTCGGTCGCTCTCTCTCTCTCTCTCTCTCTCTCTCTCTCTCTCTCTCTCTCTCTCTCTCTCTCTCCCCTTGATAATCAATAAAACAGACACCGAACACTTTACCTATCCGGAGTGTTGAATCGCTGTAAAGGTGTGGTTTGTTATAAATCAATAGCTTTATTGAGTATTCTGATATTATTTAGCAACATTGATATCCAGGACCATCATTTCAGGTATGACCTTTTGAATAAAGCCCCCCCCCCCCCCCCCCCGGCACCCTTCCTCCGTGCCCCATCCCCCCATTTACGAACCTTTCTTGAAATTCCGCTAGCAAACCGTTCAAGAGACAATGAGATTAAACGTTCATGAATTTTCTCTTTTGTTGTTCAGCTGAGAGCCTGTTGCCAAATAAGATACATTGCACTATTCTTTCCCTGGCACAGAAACTGGGCCATCAGACCTTTGGCTGAAACAGTTGCACGGTGTTTGTGTGTCGCCCCCGACCTTCAGAACTCATTGGTTTTGTGGGTGGCACGGTTACTGGAGAGGTGGTGTTGCAGGGAGTGTTTAAGATGTCTGAGGTGAACGCCTTCGTTTTTTCTGTTCGAGGTGATCTCACTTCCTTCCACTCTGTGCGTAATGCGACCGATTGCTTTATAACTTTGGCAGCTGCTTTTTTTCTGTCGTGGTCTCTGTATCCTAAAATGTGAATTTTAGAAAAGAGAGAGAGAGAGAGAGAGGGGGGGAAGGAAAGGAGGGACGGAGTGAGGGGTGGGTGCGGTGGGCGGTTAGAAGATAGTACAAGGAGAAGAGAAATGGTGGAAACCCAGTTTTAGACATCAGGAGAAAGAGAGAGTGGTGGGGCGGGGCGGGGGAGGGAAGGGGGGAGGAGAGGAAGGAGAGAGAGAGAGAGAGAGAGAGAGAGAGAGAGAGAGAGAGAGAGAGGAGAGAGACAGCCAGCCAGCCAGACAGACAGGCAGACAATGTGTCTGGGATGAATGCATTCATGTCACTGTTCAAAGTTCTTCAGGCCATCCAGTAACTTGCGGATAACGAGATTAAATGATTTTGAAATTTTGCATTCTAACAAGCTACAAACCACCCTTTTCTTTTCACACACACACACACACACACACACACCACACACACACACACACAAAACACACTCTCTCTCTCTCTCTCACACAAACACACACACCACACACACACACACACACACACACACACACACCA
>JADBJO010005185.1:20000-35000 GCA_016801955.1 Conus betulinus
CAGACAACAGAGTTCCCGCTTCCATGGGAAATATATAACAAAAACGTTAACACCAAAGCGCAATAGAACAGCCCCTCCCCTCCCAGGCGATGTGCCATGTGCCTTCACCACCGTCAAACAGGATAATGCGTCGTGACACGCGCTAGGGACCACCATTATCATAACAACAAGAACAGCAAGGACAGGACGGTGGTCAACACGACAGCAGCAACCAGACCAGATATAAATCCCCAACCAGGAACCCATAGAACCACCAGAGACTATCAGATTGACTGCCGGCAAAGCTGGGGGTGTCTTGTCGACACAGCGTCTGTTACCACTGTTGGTGCTGCTGACTGTTTCGTAGCAGGGCTTATTTTTATGTATGTAGCCGGCTACTAAGAGAATCAATGGCTGGGTTATTTTGTGGAGAATGGATGGCTGATACAGATCAGTTTAGAAAAAAAAGAAAGAAAGTTATTTGTGTGGTTAACTGGGAGTACGTCCAGAAATCTGCTGCGAGGAGGGAGAGAGAGGACAATTCCAGGTTATACGACGAGATTCCCCACCCAGCACATACTCCTTTTCTCCACCACCCCCCCCCCCCCCCCCCCCCCCCTATCTAACGCAATTTCTCCTCTCCAACTACCTCTACTCTCATATACCCCTTCATCTTCCCCACTCCTCCTGCCCTTTAAACACAAACATACATTCACACATACACACAGGCGCGCCGCGCGCACACACACACACACACACACACACACACACACACACACACACACACACACACACACACACACACACACACACACACGCACGCACACATGCACGCACGCACGCACGCACGCACACACACACACACACACACACACACACACACACACACACACACACACACACACACACACACACAAAGAAAACGGATGACGTCATGTGTTACCTCGAACATATTTAATGAGACACATTTCAAGAGACGCGAGCGATGATTGAAGACAGGGAAAGTGATAGCAGTGTGTGCTGAAACAAAGTCACTGGAAACACACAGTCCGTTTCATCCTATGTGTGAAAGTTCGCCCGTCGTAGGCAGTCTGCCCTTCTCCCTCTATCCACCCTTTCTTTGTTTACTAGTCAGGAGTTTGTTGCGTAACCGACAGAATATGGCGGTGCTGGTCAAGGACACTTGTCAGAGGTTTCAGACAGCTGGTTTTAAAGTCACTCACTCTGAAATACGGCTTGGGACCTGTCCTTTGCTATTCCACTTCACATTTTTGTTCGGGTAAAATATGAGTGTGTGTGTGTGTGTTGGGGGGAGGGGGGGGGGGGTTGTGTGTGTGCGTGTGTGTGTGCGTGTGTGTGTGTGTGTGTGTGTGTGTGTGTGTGTGTGTGTGTGGTGTGACAGAGAGAGAGAAAAAACAGACAGATAGACAGACGTACAGACAGAGACATAGACAGAATATGTGACTGTGTGCCTATGGTTGGTTGTGCGCGTTGCTGCCTCTTTAGAACAGTGCTCAACTTCTCAGCCCTGCCCTGTTTTGTTTATTTCACCAACAAACAATAAATTAAAGGTAATTTCAGTTCAGTTCATACTATTTTTCTATTGGTGATACCAAGCTGCCATTCGGACACAAACATAAAACAGCAATGATAAAGCTATCAAAATCGTTTAATAAAATGATCTATGGCAATGCCAGTTACTTTGCACAGTTCTTTTCAAGAACTCCAAATTGAATACTCCTGGCACTGTTGCAGCTACAACCTCTACTTCTACGGTTTTTTTTTTTTTTTCAAAAGCCTTGTCATATTTGTGACAGGGAGGTCCAATATAATAAAACAGTAATTAAAGTGAGATTGCAACTCATAACAGATAAAGACCTCCCGTAACATATCACGGGAGATCAGAACCATCTGGATCATAATCTTTACGTGGATGACAGTGACTTGACAAACATACATACGCAGAGAGAGAGAGAGAGAGAGAGAGAGAGAGAGAGAGAGAGAGAGAGAGAGAGAGGAGAGAGAGAGAGAGAGAGAGAGAGATGGATGGGTGGATTGATGGATGGAAGAGTGTGTGTGTGTGTGTGTGTGTGTGTGTGTGTGTGTGTGTGTGTGTGTGTGTGTGTGTGTGTGTGTGTGTGTGTGAGAGAGAGAGAGAGAGAGAGAGAGAGAGAGAGAGATATGTATCCAATAATCTAATATATAAAATGAACTAATGAGGGAAAGTCTGAGAATATGATATACTGTTACTGAAAAAGAGCTTTCATTTACGCAAAACATTGTGTTCTGTATCAGATTTTGTTGTGGGCTTTTCTTTTAGCCAGCTATAAGTATCCTGTAGAACTGAACATTAAAGCCCACACAAAAAAATCGTGTTTTCATATTTTCCTGTAACCGCTCAGATGCGAAAGCCTATTGGTTGGTTGTGACATGTAAACTAAGACCTAGAATGGAGGAGGTCTGGAAGAGTTTCACAGTGAGAGAAATATACACAAAACTAAACGAAAGAAGCGAAAGAAAGTTCACGCATATTTTCGTTAATGTCATAGGCATAGTTTTTAAGAGGTCATACTTTGAACTTCATGACTCGGGATGCGCCTGCTTTCAGAGTGGGATCGTAAAATATCGAATCAAAACAATCAAATGGTTCCAACAACAAATGAAAATGACTTTGCCATGAAAGCAAAACAAAGGCATGCATTTGACGTCATTACTAAAAAAAATGAATACATTGTTGAATAAATATACGAATAAACAAATGAATCAACTAACTAACTAACTAACTAACTAACTAACTAAACTAACTAACTAACTAACTAACTAACTAACTAACTAACTAACTAACTAACTAACTAACTAACTAACTCATTCTTTAATCTCTATCAATCGGATTGTGATTCGTATCTATGTGAGTGTTGTAAAAAGGTATTCCCTTCAGTGTGACTTAACTCTGCCGTGCTCCATTGGGCTACAAAATACCAAGCCCACACGCTCATTATCATTATTTTTATTATTGTTATTATTGTTGTTGTTTTTCTCTTTTTGTCATGACTATGATGACTACTTATATAGCGCCTGTCCTCGGTTAAAGCCCAAGCTCTATGTGATCTACAGTCTACGCGGTCGTGTTTCACACAGATTGCCTACCTGGGTTGAGCCGACTGAAGCGCTGCCTGCTGGTGCTACATTCAATCGTTTTTCGCCTTATTCAGTGTTGTCAGTCACTCAGTTTTTCATTTATATGTTCATTCCCTCCGTGCATGTCTACGGGAAGGCTGGTAATGGGATTTTACGTGTGTGCAAGATGCTGTGCGTGCGTTCACACACGGAACTTCGGCTTATAGTCTCATTCGAAGGAAAAATCCCCAAGTGCCAAAACCACCCGGTGGAGGATCGAACCCGCAGCCCCTGGATTATCAGGATCACGAGTCAGGTGGTCCACCAACTGAGCTGTTCCGGTCCCAAGGAATGTGACAACAGTCTAGTTTTTCTTTTTAATATCAACGTTTTTAAAGGAATACTTTCATGTGCGATATACGTTTTGTGGATTTAACAACTTAAAGTTTTCGTTATGTAATTCCATCGCCTCAGTTACATTTCGCGTTCTAAAATCCCTAACAGCATGCCAGCTGGCCATATAAAAACATGATTCCGCTGCTGTGGATCGAGAGAAAAGAAAATTGGAGATCGCTAGTTTGAGGCGAAAATGGAGAAAAAGGAGGAGGAGAAGAAGAAGAAGAAGAAGACAGAAATAAGAAGGAAGAAAGGGTGGGAGAAGAAGAAGAAGAAGAAGAAGAGAAGAAGAAGAAGAAGAAGAAGAAGAAGAAGAAGAAGAAGAGATGATGATGATGATGATGATGATGATGATGATGATGATGATGATGATGATGATGATGATGATGATGAAGAACAACAATGAGAAGACGATTAGCAAAGACAACAACAGCGGCATCAACAACAACAACAGATTCAATGACAGCAACAACAACAACAACACGGCAGCAGTAACAGCAACTACAACAACAACGGCAGCAACGACACAAAACACAACAGATCTGAAAGGGGGAAAGATAAAGAACAAGACCGAAACGGCAAATGACTCAGTCTGTACATAACCAGCCACACTGATGAAGGATAACGGTGGAGTAAACTCCCGCTATTTTTGTTTATCTACTACTACCAAGCAAAGCCAATCAGGAAACACAAACGATAGGCTGTTTACCGAAAACCCAAACGAACCACGACTGTCTCATAATGTCTGGAGACGATGTGGCCAGACAGGGGAAACCACCCTTGCCCAGACGAAAATAATAAAGAGCAGAGTAGGACTCTATCAATCCCCAGACAAGTGACCTTGCGCCATTCCCGGCTAATGGACGGTGGTAATGTGTCATGACTCGTATATTAGGAAGTCAGAATCACAAAAACAACAACAAAAACAACAACAACAAGACAAACAACGTGAGACGGCGGCCAGAAAGGCCGCAGCAATCACACCAGACACGTCACCACCAGGAAACCAGAGAACCCACCAGAGACCATCTGATTGACTGCAGGCAGTCTGGAAGTGCCTGTCCACCCGACAACTATAGCTGCAGCGGCTGCTGTTACTGGCAGCAGGGTGATATGGCTGTTGTGTGACGGTTGGGTAGAAGATGCTGAACTTTCAGATTCTGCCCCTTCCTTCCACCCCCCCCCCCCCCCCCCCCCCCACCACCACCACCACCACATCCCATCTCCTGCCCACCTACCCACTCCCCATCTCCATCCCTGTCTTCTTCCCCCAGAGCATGAAACGTTGGCTGGTATGCAGATGGGTCAGTGTAAGCAGGTCTCTTGAGTGAGGCATAAATCGGCTGTTCCAGCTGGGTTGGCTACGGTGGAGTAGTCTGATTCGTGTGTGCCTCCTGGAAAAAGAGGCATATCCATTCTGTTCCGTTCCACCACCAGCGCCCCTAACGCTTCGTTCCATCTTCCCTTCTTTTTAATGGTACTGTGAAAGAAGATTGGAGACATTAATGACCATGATTAAGTAAGTAGATCAAGAACAAAGCCTGCATACACACACACACACACACACACACACACACACACACACACACACACACACACACACACACACATATATATATATATATATATATATATATATATATATAGATATATATAGATATATATATATATATGCATACACACTAGTATGCATAAATACTTTACATACAAACACACATACATACTTATACATGCATGCATGCATACATACATACATACGTACGCACGTACGTAGATACATACATGCATACATAGGCGACATACATACATACATACATACATGCATACATACATACATACATACATACATATATACATACATACGTACATACATATATACATACATAAACTACCTACAGAAAGAAATAAACAAAGAGAAAAGAAAAAAAAAAAAAAGAACGAAAGGAAAGAAAAAAAAGAGAAAGAAGAATGAATGAAAGAAAGAAAGAAAGAGCTGAGGCCGACGGCAGAGAAAATGCATTCATTAAAGCAACAGCAACAAATGCAGTTTTCGTGCAAATCGAGAGTGCACTCTTGAGGCAACGCATCCGCTTAAAAAAAAGATCGATCACCATCGTTCTTTAAAATCAGTATGTATCCAGTTTGCGCAGACAAGTTTCTCCGTACAAAGATCGTTCCAAACGCACGCACACACACACACACACACACACACACACACACACACACACACACACACACACACACACACACACACACACACTTTGTCTATTCTTTTTCTCATGTTTTTCCTTCTATTCAGCTCTCACACCACGTAATTTTCTGCAGATGGCTTCGCCCCAACGCGTGACTTGAGGTGTTACAGGCTGTTAATTGTCCTAACACTTCCGTGTTTGTTTTGCAAGTCAGCGTTTGTGTGTAGGCTGGTGCTTTAATTGTGTTTATCTCTTGAGGCACACAGTGGCTGTGTCCGGTTAAGTTGGTTGTCGACTTTCTTTTTTTTTTTTTTTACATCATAGATGTTAGAGGCTATGTGTGGTTTGGTAGCCTACTGGTTTAACCTGGTAAAACTGGGTAATGTCGTATGGTGATCTCGTAGCCTACCGGTTGAACCTGTTATGGCAGAGAATAGTTTGTGAGTGTTTGGTCTTGAAGCCTGTTGGTTTAGTTTGTAAACAGGAGAGAGTGGTTCTGTGTGTCTGGTTTGGTAATCTGTTTGTTTAACTTGTTATGGATGAGAGTTATTGCGTTTGTTTGGACTGATAGCCTGTCCATTTAACGCATTACAGCAGAGAGCAGTTGTGTTTGAACTGGTAGCCTGCTGGTTAAACCTGTTATAGCAGAGAGCTGTCGAGCATCTGTTTAATCTGCTAGCCTGCTGGTTTAACCTGTTAATACAATGCCAGACCATGTTTGTTTTTTGATGTAACAGAGAATGCCTCTGTGAATGGTTGACTTGGTAGACCACTGGTTTAACCTGTTGTGGCTGTGATTGGCTGGATGTGTTCAATGTGATCGTCCACTGGTTTGATCTCTTGTAACACTGAGTGGTTGTGTGCATTTATTCCAGTAGCCATGCTTCAGTCTATTGAATCAAAGTGACCGTATGTATTTTTGGTCTGGTAACTCTTTGGATTAGCCCGATGTAGCAGTGAGTGGTTGTATGTGTTTTGGTGTGGTAGCCTGTTGGTCTAATCTATCACAGCAGAGAGCGGTTGTTTGTGCCACATGTGGTAGCCTGTTGGCCTAACCTGTTATACCGGAAAGTCGCCGTGTGTGTTTGATCTGGGCTGCCCGCTGGTTTAACCTGTTATAGGACAGAGTGGTTGTTGTGTTCGGTGTGGTAGCCTGATGGTTTAACATTTTGTAGCAGAGAGTGTTTTGTGTATGTTTGGTCAAACCTCCTGCTGGTTTAATGTTATAGGAGAAAGTGGTTGTGTATGTGCCTGGTCTGACAGCCTTCTAGCTTTACCCGTTTGACCAGTGTGAGGTTGTGTCTATCTGATCTCATGCTTTATCTGTTACAACAGAGCGTGATTGTGTGTGTGCGTGCGTGCGTGCGTGCATGCGTGCATGCGTGCGTGCGTGCGCGTGGGCTTGCGTGCGAGCGCGCGAGT
This sequence comes from Conus betulinus, assembly GCA_016801955.1. Classification (NCBI taxonomy): domain Eukaryota; kingdom Metazoa; phylum Mollusca; class Gastropoda; order Neogastropoda; family Conidae; genus Conus; species Conus betulinus. Next base: position 27,107 of record JADBJO010005185.1, read on the forward strand.
GGAGGGGGGGGGGGGGAGGAAGGAGGGGGGGCGCGAGTGTGTGTGGTGTGGCAACGCACTGGATTAAAAACTGTGAGAGGAGTGAATTATCAAGTGTGTTGTATCTAGCAGTCTGCTGATTTGACTTGTTAAAACAGACAGTGGCTAATTCTCCGCTTGCTCCCTCACTCTACTGGCGTAACTCGCTGAAGCAGTGTGAAGTTGTTTCTGCCTGGTCTTGTGGTTAACTTACAGCATGGGGCAGTTGTATTTGTTCGGCGTGGTAACTTACTGGTAGTGAATGGCTGACTGAGTTCTGTCCGGAAGCTTGCTTATTTCACCAGTTGTAACAGTGAGTAGTTGTATCTGTAACGTTTGGCAGCCCCACTGATTTAACCCGATCAGATGTGTGTTTGGTCCAGTACCTGTTGGCTAAACGCGTTAGAGCAATGTGTAATTGTGTCTGTTTAATCAGATAGCTAACGTCTTTACTTCGTGAAAACTATGTCTTGCATGCACCTGTATCAGACATTTAAAAACCTTTGTAATAATGTTTAAGAATCCGAATGCTGAAATGAAAATGCACTTCTTGAATCTTTAAATGCATTGTTATTTATGCCATTGCATTTGGCCCCCTTTCAGAACGGGCTGTAGCCAATGCTGAAGAAACATTGCTGCCATTTTCCTAACGTACGAATAGACAAACACGAGCGCAGCAAACCACACTACGAAAAATTTTCAGCTGACCGAACATATCTTATGCACTTGATAACGACAAAAATCGTGGAGAAGGAAAGTAGGGAGGAGGACGGAGCGGGGTGGGGGTGGGGGGGGGGGGGGGGGGCGTAGGACGAGACTAAATCCAAATAACAGACCCGTGTCTGGAGCATTATGCAGATTGAAGCAGAAATGGAATTCTGCAGGGCACCGTCTTTGCGCCATCCCCGCGGACAGAAAGCAGTTTGTCGGGGTACACAGAGGAATACACGACAGCTTAGGAATTTCTCCACGTTGGCTATAACCTCTGTTTCCATCAGAGACCAGAGAACAACCAGTGTCTATTTGATTGGTCAAGTGTATGCCCATGTCATATCCGCCACAGGGAGGGGGGATGGGAGGTGTGCGTGTGTGTGTGTGTGTGTGTGTGTGTGTGTGTGTGTGTGTGTGTGTGTGTGTGTGTGTGTGCATGTGTGAGTGAGTGTTTGAGAGTGTGAGCGTGCGCGCGCGCGCGCGCGTGTGTTGTGTGTGTATATGTGTGTGTGTGTGTGTGTGTGTGTGTGTGTGTGTATGTGCGTGAGTGTGTGCGTGCGTGCGTGTGTGTGTGTGAGTGTGCGTGTGTGTGTGTGTGTGTGTGTGTGTGTGTGTGTGTGTGTGTGTGTGTGTGTGTGTGTGTGTGTGTGTGTTGTGTGTGAGAGAGAGAGAGAGAGAGAGAGAGAGAGAGAGAGAGAGAGAGAGACAGAGACAGAGACAGAGACAGAGAGAGAGAGAGAAGATCAGACCAACTTAGTTTTCTGTGACATAAAATGACGGCTCGTGCTGGCAAAGGCAAGTATATTGATGTACAGAATCGTATGTACAAATACAAAAGATATATAAAAGAATTTTCCCATCTGATGGTCCATGTCCCTTTAATGGCACCACCCCACCATGCCGTGCATTCCGGATTCTTCGAACACAGCAATAACAAGACTTGTTCTTTGGCAATGGCGGCACTAGCGTTCCACTGGGAGCCATGTCGTGAGGCAACTCACCAGAACAGACACAGCATGGCTGTTAAGTCATGGACCCACGACACACAAATCGTATTCATGCCCAGAAATCTTTCGAAACAGAAAGCCTGCCAAAATTTTGCTGCGCAGTTGTGACACAGAATACAATGGTGGATGAAAGAAACAGTTCGAATTGACAAGTGACTGAACTGAATTAAAGTAACAGTGCAACTCAATGAGCATGATGTTTTTAATCACGGTTTTATTTTCATTCCCATTGGTTAGAAAAACCAAGAAAAACACAATTGTCTTTAAGTTAGTATTCCTGTCAAATTAGCAGTGAATAAATAAGCAGTCTCGACATTGTTATTTTCATTACCAACAGATTAAGTAGAATCTGAGAAAACCCGTTCCAAACAGGTTGTTATTTACCCCCTACTTCCTATTCTTATACATGGCCTGTCACCGTGTACTATCATCATTGACTTCTGCTAGTCCTGCAGTTAAGTTCTCTTATTTCTTGCGATGATTTTAAGGTTTTCATATTTCAAAAACCTTTAACTTCATCCCTTTGAAAAAGGTGACAAACACTTCGTGTAAAATGGTTTTGTTGTTATTGCAGTAATTACTCCTGTTGTTTATGATGCCGCCGTTGCTGCTGTCCTCGTTCTTGTTATTATATTGTGGTAACTCGTTTTCGACATCCATTGTTGGTTTGTCTCTGGTGGTCATTGTCGCATTTCCGCCCGGAATAGACGTCGTGGTTCAGCTGGAATTTGGTTCTGTTGATTTGCAGGTGATTCCAAATATGGAAACACAGAATGTCCAGGCTGCATCTCTTTGACTGAACTCGGAAATTTCCATCCGATGACGTAACATGTCGCGTTGCCCACACTGCGGTGGCTCTGCAATAAACGAAATGAAAGACTGATGGACAACTCAAAACAGATGAATAATTATGAAGGATAGATGAGTCCGTTAAATGCAATACATTTTTAAACATTATACTTGTAGATAAATGGAGTGCGCCACCACGGACCAAGAGCAAGTTAAAAGTAAATGAACAGTGAAAACCGGCATGAAAAAATAGGAGGCTTCTTAGAAATACAAATCATCCGACATTTTCGTGTGATAGATACACCTATATTTTTCGTGTTGTTATTTTTGTTTTTTTTCCATTTCAGCTCGACGCGTGTTTTGGTTTGAAATTCCAGATTATTTATGCAGATGTCAACCCAACGCTACCTGTTGTGTATTGTGAACAGTTTTATTGGTGCTTTTATTTTACTGATTTACCAGACCTTTCTTCTATCAGAGAACAGATCCGAATGACCCGAATGACCTGTGTAGATCATGTCATACCTTTCCATGGTAAATAGGTCTTACAGGTGCTGCCACATGTGTGCGAACTTTGATGTGTTTTGTTGCCTGTTATCTTTTTTTTCATTCATGACCATCTTGGGAGTATTGTTTCATGCATTGTTATGTCTGTTATTCGTAACGGTTGAAGACTTTCTTGCCGATTTGAATTCTGTTGTCGGTATGAAAGAAATTTTACTTTGCATTTCGTTTTGTGTGTGTTTTGGCTGGTTCTTAATAAAACTGCTACTTGTTTTAGTTGTACCCCCTCCACGCAACCCCCCCCCCCCCCCCCCGTTTTTTTTTATGTTTTCATTTAGGGTGATATGGAAATGTAGGTGTCAACACATGTTTACTTGGAAGTCAATTCAATTTATTTTAGAAGAGTATATTCTCTTTCTGTCTGTCTGTCTCTGTCTGTCTGTATTTTTGTGTGTTAATTCAAGCCATTCAGCCATACCAGTTGATGGTCTCCCATGTGCTCTTGAAAGCACATTGAATTCAGTGTTAAAGGAAATGACACTATCGTCATACAAAATCGAAGGTGGAGGAAAAACACACAGCCGTTGTGTTGAGACTTTCAGACTTCCGACCAGCCCCCTGCCACAGAAAGCAAGGTAGGGCTGTATTTCGGCTTAAACGTCCTTCACAAAAATGAACAGAGACAAACGACGAGCTAAGACATATAGACAAAAACAACAAGAAAAGGCAAGTGATTGTTTCTCTTCCCCGTTCGGTCTGTTTTTAATCACTGCCACCCAGCCTGGTCTACACCGATGTTGAAACTGAATGTAGAATGGGACAGTGAAAAGGATGAATGTGATGTGTGAGTGTCCAGTGTGCCAGTTAGTCAGCCTCCTCTCTCCCCTGCTAAGCCTGCGCAGGGCTCGCACGAAAGAGACATGACACGGGCCATTGACGGTCAGTGACACTCCAGGAAAGCGACCTCATTCTAGACAGCAAACTATACAAATTAAGTGTTGAAGACTGTGATAATGTGACACGTGAACATGACAGGCCGTAAACCACAGAACAACTTGAAACGGAAGCAGCTGTTGCGGTAGGAAACACACGTGAATCAAAACGATGCAAAGTTTCTGAGGATTCTCAACGGTGTGGTGATTTACAAACAGTAGAGTCAGGAAATAATATATGGGTACAAATACTGGAGTGTTTGAGGGAGTCGACGAGAAAAATGGAGAGTTTCAACCGTGTTTCCAGGGAGGATTTGAAGGAGGATCCTGATGCGAGTTCAGCTGTCGACAACGGAAATCTTGGCCTCCCGTCATGACTGTATATACCGTGTTCATGTCATTCACAATAAAGCAAGGATATATGACAACAAGAGAACAATAATTATCAATATTCGACGTGATATGATTTACGAACCTACTTCCGCGTTTTTTTGGTTTCAAAATCGCGATGTTCGGATGAATCGACTTAATGATATTTGGACTTTTTCGTTTAATGCGGGCTATGTAAGCTTGACCACAATAAACCATTCATTCATTATTCTCTCTCTCTCTCTCTCTCTCTCTCTCTCTCTCTCTCTCTCTCTCTCTCTCTCTCTCTCTCCCTCCCCCGCCTTACTCTCTCCCTCTCTCTCTCTTTCTGTCCCTCCCTCCCTCCCTCCGCCCCTCTCTCACTCTGTCTTTGCGCGCGTGCTTATCTGCTTGTGTGTGTCTGTGTGAGAGAGAGAGAGAGAGAGAGAGAGAGAGAGAGAGAGAGAGAGAGAGAACGAACGAACGAACGAATCTTTTTGAATGAGGGATAAGAAGAAGCACAATACTGGCTTTTTTACATCTTGCCCTCGATGAAGCAGAAAAAAATAATGAGAGAGAGAGAGAGAGACAGAGACAGACAGACAGACAGACACAGAGAGAGAGAGAGAGGTGATGGCGAAGGAAGAAGCGGCGGTGGTGGATGGAAGCCAAGGTGTGAGAGACATGGTATGGGGACAGGGGGGTCGGCGGAAACCCCCAGGAAGGGGTTACACCGAGAACCTATTAACCACAAGAGGTAGCGGCGTCCTGACTCCTCATGCAAAGGACTGTGTGGTCCGCTGCCAATCTTCAACAGCCCTCAGCGTTACCCTTGCATGCTGCCAACAATTACTGCCTTTGTTTCCCAAGGACTTAGAATGGAGAGGTGGGGGAGGTTGGGATGAAGGAGGAGAGTAGAAGAGGGGAGGGGATGGGGGGAGGGAGTGAGGGATGGGTGGGGGGGGGGGGGGCGACAAGAAAAATGAAAGCTTGTCGTAAAAGCTCATTTGTTTTCTCCTCTCTCTCTCTCTCTCTCTCTCTCTCTCTCTCTCTCTCTCTCTCTCTCTCTCTCTCTCTCTCTCTCATCGTTTGGAACAGTTCATCAAGTGCGTGTTGCTAGTCAAGGCTTTAAACAGATGTGGAAAACCTATCATTTGGAAAAAGTGTGATTGTGGTGGAGGATAGTTTGAATAACCTGTTTCCTTTTGTAAATGATGACAGAGGAGCTTTAGCCCAGTACTCATGATTTCCCTTGCACTTGCTTCCTTTTTATTTCTGCCTGTCTCTGGGCTGGTTGCACGCTTGCCTTCTCTCTCTCTCTCTCTCTCTCTCTCTCTCTTCTCTCTCTCTCTCTCTCTCTCTCTCTGTGTTTGTATCCGCTGTCTCCTCCCTCTCTCGCACTCTCTCTCTGTTGCGTGTAAGTTAACAGATTGTATATAAACGAATTTACAATAGAAAATTGCACTGTTCAAGACAGGATAACACAAAACACCAAAGAAGGATTTGAGCAAAGTTTTTTTTTTTTCATTCCAATGCATTCGGCCTTTTTTCTTCCTAATCTATCTCTCCTTCTTTTATTCTATCTCACTTTCTCTCAAATTTCTTTTCTCGGTTCCTTTTTATTTATCATTTCTTCTGTATTTCGTTCTTTTGGTGAAGAAGAAAACACCATATGAAAGGCTTTTTTGCTTGTTGATCTTTACACACGCTCAGAAAATCAAATTGCTCCACAACTAAAATTCAAAGTTCTCAGCCAGACTCTTTGTTTGTGCTCAATATTTCCTCTCTAGTCATCTCTGCCCCCTTTGTGGCATGCTTCCAGAACCACTCATGCCGGCATCCGCCACTCACAGAGCCACACCCTAGTTTGTCCTATGGCACCCCGAGCTCTGGCAGTCCATATGGAGTAATAATGGGGGAGGCAAGGGTAGGGGGAAATACAGATACCGGGAAGGAGGAGGAGGGAAAGGGGTTAGGGGCTGGAGGTCGTGGGGCCCCGGGATTTAGGACAGACAAACGGACAGACAGACAGAGAGAGAGAGAGAGAGAGAGAGGAGAGAGAGAGAGAGAGAGAGAGAGACAGAGACAGACAGACAGACAGACAGACAGACAGAAGGGGCATGAAGGGAGGGAGAATGAGAGAGTGAGAGAGGCGGAGGAAGGGAGGGAAAGAGAGACACTGACACGGACATTTTTTTTTTTTATTATTCAGCAGTTGAATCCAATAGACAAGAGGAAGAACAATCGTGTTCACCCACGATGCCAAAAGCTAAAATTTCGTTTGCACACACGCTCACTCTAACACACGTTTCCACCGTTCTTTCTTTCCCACCCTGTCCCCTACACTCACCCTCTCCCTTCCCTTTCGCCTCTCCTCTTCGCCCTTCTTCACGAGAGAGAGAGAGAGAGAGAGAGAGAGAGAGAGACAGAGAGAGACAGAGAGAGACAGAGAGGGAGAGGGAGGGGGGAGGGAAAAAGAGACACAGAGATTAAACAATGACATACAGAGAGACACCACTCCCTCTTGTGAATATACATTTTACACTGGCCAAGGTCATCTGGTGATAAGATAAACAGACAGCTGAAATCATTTGGCATTTTAGAAAAGGTACATGGAAAAATACCATATGACATGTATGTATACATTTGCCAAGGGCCACGCATGGAAAAACACCACGTGACATGTATGTGTACATTTACCAAGGGCCACGCATGGAAAAAACACCACGTGACATGTATGCATACATTTACCAAGGGTCAGGCGTTTTCATGAAGGACTCGATGGCTGCAACTGTTGTGATGAATTACAAGGGATTTTTTAAACGGAGGCAGCAGAATCTTCAACTTCCACAGGAAAATATGAAACAAGAGATTACAGAGGATATTTTTACAGGAACATCAAATATGAATGTAGATACATTGACAGAGATACTTACAGACAGACAGGCAGAAAGAAAGATAGACTAGACAGACATACAGACTTACAGATATCGTACATACATACTTACATACATCCATACATCCAAACATGCATCCATTCATCCATCCATACACCCATATATCCATCCATCCATACATACATACGTACATATACGCACACACATACACACATATACCAACATATGTACATGTGCATGCACGCATGCGCACACGCATACGTATATAAATATATGTTCGCGTACACACACACACACACACACACACACACACACACACACACACACACACACACACACAGAGAGAGAGAGAGAGAGAGAGAGAGGGAGAGGGGGGAGAGAGCCGTCCGCAATTGTTCCCAAAGGCCTTGCCCCTTCTGATACTACCTTTCCATTTATTCCATTCAAGACCAACTTCAGCCTATCATTTCGATCAAAATTCTCTCGTTTCCCATCACTGGGCCAGATGTTTTATGTTTGGCTTTAGTGGGGAAACCTGTGCTACGGGCGGGAGGAACCACGCGGCTTGTGTGGAAGTCCTTCAAGTCAGCAGGTCGCCAGGATTCTGTAGCAGGCCTGATGAACTCTGAAAAGTGCGAAACAGCCGTCCCTTGGCGGTCTTACAAACCTCCGTTTCGGAATAACCAAA
>JADBJO010005185.1:47500-50000 GCA_016801955.1 Conus betulinus
AGTCCTGCCTTCTTTTATTGAATACGTGTCTCTCTTGTACAATGAATGAAAATCAGAAAAACATTCTGTCTAAACTGGTTATTTTGCGTAGTTTCTACCAATCTCTTTATTTATTTTTTATTTATCTGAATACCGTTCTCTTTTGCATTCCGAGTCATTAAACACGAGTTTGGCCAGTTGGACGTAGTGAGAATCGAGAAGCTTTCTAAACTCTAAGTCAAATGTAGAAAAGGCACATTTTTTTTTGGTCTTGAAAAACAACAATTCTCTTAATTGCCATGTTGCAGTTGCACTGAACAAATCCAGAAAGCGGTCTATGTATAAAATAATACGTTCTCATCTTTGTGTTCTCTTGGTTGTTTTCTCCTTGGGCGCGGCTCCATATTATAAAGTATTGCCCTTATTTACAGTTCTCCTTATTATTATTCTAAAAGCCTATATTATTGATAACAAGAAGCAAGACCTGTTAATGATTATCACGCGCATGGAAGCATGGGGGGCGTATGATATTCATAATCGGGCTTCGGCGTAGCTTGTTGGTATTGCGTTCACAGCATCACTCTTTCAAGGGTAACACAGGTATCCAGTGTGACTTGATTGTCAAAACTGTCTGGAATATAACACCTTAATCAAACAGTATGAACTTCAGATGATCTTAAATAGACTTCGGAATGGAGATAATAGAACTAAACTCAGCTGAAAAGCTTGGTGTGCCAGTGGGATGGTGTGGACGTGGTCGTGTGTGTCGGTGTTCGGCTAGGTCCTGACACAATGTATGTGTCACCGTAGAAAAAAATCCGAAAAAAAAGAATGTTGTGTTGTACATTTTCTGTCTCTCAGCATATACGGGTGTATGCATGCATGCCCACACACAGCACACCGTGGGACCTGCGGTTTCCAGTCTTTGCCCGATCGGATATGCTGGTACCTGGAGTCTGTTCTTAGCACGAGGTAGAAACACCCGAAGGAGCACAGTGGGGGGGCCAGGAGAAAGAAGTACTGTCCTCAAACTGCATAAACCAACCATGCTGGAGCAGGTCACCGTCAGTGGCCCACCCCTTGGTAATCCTGCTGGGCTGTGTTAGACTATCTTTGCAGGCAGGCACAGCAAGGGTCGCAGGCCATTAATGACTACGGTCAAGGATTGCATAAATCCCCGGCAGATGCTAGTATAGCGACATATGGCCGACTGGAACGTGAAGCAGAAAGAAGAGTTCCAAGGAAACTGCCCCCCCTCGCATTTTCGCGATCGACAGGTAGGAGGCAGACAGAGTTGTGCTTGCACAGCTGTTAGCTAACTCGGAAGAGAAATATCCCCCCCGCCTCCAAAGCTCAAAAGCACTGTCTCGCAGGGGCTGTTCCAACTAAACATCGAAGAGCTCTTGGATCAAGGAGAACCAATGCATATCCATGAGGCCTACAAAGCAAAAAACAAACTCCGGGGCCGGGGTTCAATGAACGTCAGCAGTGCTCATGAACGGCTGGGGTTGAGATCGAAATTCAGAGATGCTTCATTCATCCTAGGTGGGAGGTGTTTTGGTTCATTGGCTGAGCGGGCTTTTATGAGTGGTTTTCTGACTGTAGATGGGGTAGGTTCAACAGGAGGGGACAGAGAGAGGGCGCTTATTTCATATAGTTTAGGGTACAATTTCCCAGCGATTAGTTTTTTCTTAGCATCTATCCAAAAGAAGCAAACCTGTCTCGCTAACGTCGACAACCACCATCCTTCCAGTGCACCGCCTCTTCTCCGATCCATACCCTGCACAAAGACCTTCCGCCCTACCCGGCACACAAGACAAGTAGTCATAGTAATTGCATAATATACCCAGCACATACGCGGCGCAGCGAACACACCACATCCTGTACAACGCACCAAAATCGGCAGCGCGCGCGCGACGTGTCGGACAACATACCACACAAGTACAAACCACTAAACGCACTCATACTACGGCACACCTCACACCACAGTACCCACACACGAGCAACAGCCACGTCCACACACATGAACCACACAAAGTTGTTGTGGGGCACAAACTGTCCTAAAACGAAGCGGTTACTCGAACAGTGGAAAGCCTGAAGCTTTACTGTAAGATCTGGGCCTGTGTGGTGTGTGTGTATGTGGTTGTGTGTGTGGGGGGGGGGGGGGGGGGGGGGGGTTCATAGGGGGGGGGGGGGGGGGGGGGGGGGGTGGGGTGTATCGGCATGCGTGGAGCACGTACGTATGCGTGTGGTATGTGATGTGGTGGTGTCTGTTTCACGCAGTAGGGTCTGTCTATCTGTGCCTGTCTGCAAGATAAGAAACGAAATCCCTAGTGCTATTACACTGTTAAGGTAGTTGTGCAGGATTTATAATTATACAAGGCATCTATGATTTATATTTCATTTATTTCACACCACTTGAGACTTTTAAAACCCTCGAAATCACCGTAGCCTTTTTTTTTTTATCTTTACACCACTCTCTTCCTTCAGTTGAAATATATCAATAATCCGAGACTGAAGT
>JADBJO010005185.1:70000-77500 GCA_016801955.1 Conus betulinus
TTTCCACGCACCACTCTGTGCTTCTCTTCCCGATCTTAGCTGAGAAAAACATAGCTCGGTCAGTGTGTTCTGTCCCGCCATCAGGCCTGTTGTCATCGTCTGCACAGCTCCGAGTCCGGCCTTGGAGGTTTCGCTTGTTCGCTTCATTGAAAGCGCGAGTATTATCTTCTCCGCAGTCTTCGATGGGGGTCTCTGTTCCGTTCTGACGTCTCTCTGTGTCTTCCAGCGAGCTGTGAACCATACCATCTTTGGTCTCCTTACTCTTCTCTTGACGTTGTTGCCACCTTGAGGACAGCCCCTCTCCTGTGCTTGCACCGGCCCAGCCACAGAGCTCACTCTGGGCCTTCTTCCAGAATCGGAAAATGGAGTAGTTGCAGTAGCCTATGACAAACATAGGAGCGACGGAGAACAGGACGGCCCCGATCTTGGCGTAGCTCAGGGTTAGAGTGTTTAAGGTGCACACGTGGTGGTGGATGCTGTAAAGATAGACGCCTGCATCGACTTTCAGGGCGGGGGGGAGAGCCACCAGAAAGGACACGACCCAGATGCCGATGCAGAAGCCTCTGGTACGGGGCCAGGTGAAGAGTCGCTTGTGCAGCTGAGAGTGGCGCACGTAGAGGTAGCGGTTCACGGAGATGCTCAGCAGGGACAATGGACACCTGTGGACAAGCAAAAAGCATACTGAAATGAGATACACAGGGGATCTGGTTTACAATATCTAGGGTGCTGGGCCTGCAAAGCTAGAAAAGATTTGCCTTTTGAAATAAAACATCTACTGCATTATTTCATAACTTTAGGCATAAGAATCGATTTATATTTGTTTCCCATCTCACTGTGGTATAAAGTGGAATGAAATAGCAGACAGTCTTGCAAAAGAAGGAGCCAATAGAAACGCTGAAAATGTATTAAACTACCCCCTAGATTTATCCTGTTGTGAATTGATCCAAATTATGGAACAATGTATACATAAGCAGAATTTAGTTTAAAATATGGCTACTTTACCATTGTGCCCAAGGCACATTGTTAGATTAATTCATAAATTAAGGCTGGATGCTTGGAACACTAAATATTCTCATGGTATTACTTGTGTCTGCAGAGAAAATATTTCTGTACATCATCTTTATTTGAATGCTCGGTGTTGACCTCGCTCTATCAGGAGAAAGGTATTGAGATGACTAACTTTGATGATGTCAATGCTGTCTTATATGGTTCATACGTTGCTGAAACAGCCATGGTTATTTCGCAGTCACAGGTAGCAAAACTTCTTTATAAAGATCAACAATTTTGTGCACCACTAGGGTATTTCACTTATGTAAATATGCATAACAGATGTGGGTTTGAAAGTGCTAATGTGGATGATAAGTTAAATGTGAATTTTTTTTTAATTTTCTTAATATTTTTTTTTCTATGTTTTAAAAGATAGTGTCAAAAATATCATCTGGCGATGGAAAGACATTAAACAGACCACTGAACTGAACTATACCGCAGGATGCTGAACATCAGAAATACTGATCACATCACCAGTGAACAGGAGCGTCAAATCATCAAGCAGTAGATCGGACCACGTGAAGAAGATCTACTGACATTAGCTATCAAGACAACTGCGACCATGCTGTGACCATGTAACCAGATTCAATGACCTTTCTAAGACAGTTCTCCAGGGAGTTGCTGAAGGAGGGAGGCGAAGACAGGAAGAAAAAAAAAAAGATCTTCAGACAACATTGTGGAATGGTCAGGAAAACCTCAGCACACTACCAACAGAGCTAGCGGAATCAGATGCATAGTACTTCAGTGTGGTGCCCCAAGACCCACGGAATTATGAAAGGGAACAAGAGAGGATTGTACATGTTTATTTGAACAAGACTAAATTCACTATGTAGAACTGTTCAAAAATGAAGAGAAAGGGTTGAGTTGGGGTGGATTATTTTGTTTGTTATTGGTTAGTGAACCTTTTAAAACAAAATAAAATGGGGAGTGTATTCGCTGTTACAGAATGGTCTCGCAACGGACATAATGTATTCCCCCCCCCCTCCCTCCCCCCCCACACCCCCCCCCCCCCCCCCCCCCCCCCCCACCCCCCCCTCCCTTATTTTCTGTAGAAGTGTTATTTATTTATCACAGAAATCTAGGGTTTCAAACAGGTTTTACGATTTTCGCGTTTTCAGTGGGGGGAAAGAAACATCAGGGTCCAGAGATTGAGGCATCAACACACACAAAAGCTCCATGTTCAATGAATCAGAATGGCTTGATCACGTTCGGATCCAGAATGGATGATACCCCTAACACACGTACAGCGTTGCATATTACATTCACTGTGCATGCATGCTCTGTGCTGTACATTTCATTGTGTTGTTAACGGCAACTTTCACATCCCTTTCTTCAAAATACATAAACGCGCGCACCCCCCCCCCCCCTCCCCTCCCCCCCCCCCCCCCCCACACACACACACACACACATACACGCACATACACATGCGAGCACGCAAGCGCATGGACACACACACACACACACACACACACACACACACACAAAAACCATCACACACACACACACACACACACACACACACACACACACACACACACACACATACGCGCGCGCGCGCGCACACGCATGCACATACACACACACACACACACACACACACACACACACACACACACACACACACACACACGCACACACAGAGCACAGGCGCACGCGCACACACACACACGCAAGCAAGCAAGCGCACACGCACACACGCACGCACGCACGCACTCGCGCACACACACTCAAGCGCACGCGCGCGCGCACACACACACACGCACACACACACACACACACACACACACACACACACACACACTCACACGCACGCACGCACGCACGCTTTTATCTGTATCCCACTCCTCCCACTCCCAACCTATCCCCCACACGTACCGCATTTGATGTGGTAAAGATCATCCCATTCATCTCGCAGTGCACCTGGTTCACAACAGGGTAAAAAGCCAAAAATCAGGTCAAGAACAAAGAAGGTCAGCCAATACCCTAAGGTCACAGTGTCAGCCACGGACAGGCTGGCGTTGAACAGATCGTGCATGTAACGTTTAGGCCGAAACCGTCCAAATATCACCGTCAAGAGAAGTATGTTTCCCGTTACACCACACAGTATCATGACGCTACCAACTGTGGCGAATATTGCACGTGCAGCACTGCTTAGGCTTAATCCAACAAACGGTTGAAGCAGGGTAGAGTTTGTATTGTTGGTCATGGTCTTTATTATGTCGGATAACTGATACAATGGATCTTTGGAATGAATCAACACTAGTGATCACGCTTCACTGAAACGATGAATTGTCCCAAATTCAGGCCTTTCAAGCTTTCATCGTTGTTTTAAGTTTTGCCATCTGGCTGGATCTGAATTTGGATGTGAGTATGTTGTTGGTTCACAAGCCGTTTCTTCTCATCTGGAGTCTCCTCACTAGCTGTTCATCGTCCCTGTTTGATGACCCTATTTCAGAACAGTGTCGTGTCACGTGAAATAGGAACGGCCAAAGTTTGTCCTTCACTAGAACATTTTTTTTCCTCTCAAAAATCAATGATAAACCTCTTCGAAGTCCACTCTATGTCCGAAATCCATCTTCACTGTAAAAATACGTGTGAAGGAATTGTACTAGACCTTTTCATACACGTTGTCTTTTCATTAGTTTGTTGATGTTAATACACATTTGATGGAATGCTGTAACTTCAACGTAACGTGCTGGATGCCGACTCTCTCTCTCTCTCTCTCTCTCTCTCTCTCTCTCTCTCTCTCTCTCTCCTCACAAACAAACAAAAAATCACTTGAAGATCTCTCTGTTTGTTTGTTCCTCAGCAGGTGATCTGAAGTTTCACAAAGAATGAATCGTTTGTTGTTTATTTATCTCGGTGCACGTTCAATCTTTTCTCTAAATGTTACTTTTCTGGGTTTTTTTTTTGTTTTTGTTTTTAATGCATTTCTCCCTGCCCCCATACTACACCAGGACACCAATCAATGTTTGAATATCTCCCACAGCCTACAATAGAAATTAATCGAGTCTCCATCGATCAAGACTGAAGACTAAGGATTCGAGGAGTATATCACAGTGAAACACTCATATCAAACTGAACACACAACGGTATCCTGACGGCCACTTTAACCGCCTTCCTTTGGCTTTCCCCCTACGCCGAACGGAATCTCAGCGCTGGATTTATATAGTCAAGAATGAAATATTGGAAATGCATCGTTCTACGAAAGTACAACCCATGTGACGTCAACTCTCCTATGATATAACGGGGAAAGCTAAGCCGTGGAAAAAAAAAAAAGAAGCCGCCCGCTTCAGTGTGGTTACACACCGCAATATGAATGAAGAAGCATCGGAACGCTCTTCACTCGCTTTAGGACAGAGCATGATCTAAGATAGTTGCACGCCCATCTTGCGCCGAATTGAATGGGATGAGTGATTGCTCGTTCTTCATGTTCGTTTGTCCGAGCGTTGTTTTTCTTGCCCGAGGAAGATATAAGAGGTCGAAACGCGTCGTGTTTTGTCTTGTGATTTGTTCGTTCACGTTTGGCGGATACATTACTTTTCTTTTTAAGACGACGTGGTCTTAAAACAAAGCCAGAATGGCATCAAACATCAGATCTCACGTAACAAACCCGCTGCAATTATTTGACGGATTTTTTTTTGTTTGTTTGTTTTTTTTAAAAAAAAAAAAAAGGATATCCACAGGGGACATTACTCTCAACATGTATAAAGCACGAAACCACATCCTTCTTTACGTCATCTTTCAGGGTTAGGATTCACATGCTTCCCCACCTGGTCTTTCCCAGACTGTCCCGATCTACTCAGCTAAACCCCTCCGGGGGTTGCAGCCTTGCCGTGGTCAGAGGGCTTGCGCGTGCTAGTGATCCCTTAGGCTTGGCTGACGGGGACATCAATACTCGACTAGATGGCTAGTTCTTGTTTACGCTTCTAGGCCTGTATAGCCAAGTTGCTGACTGGCCTAAGCACTACGTGGTAGGAATTGATGCCCCTGGTAAGGTCTTCCATGTCAGAAAGGTTAGAAAGGTTAAGAGTGAGGCCCCAGACAACTTGTAACCCGCTTTTTTCCTTTTCTGACCTTCTGCCTTTCTTGGCTCTTTACTGTCCTCGTCTCCCCCTCAAGTATCCTTTCCCACATTCTTCTTTTCTCTGTGGTCTTCTTGAGGCCCACCGTGTTTGCCGTGCGGTGCGTCCTGTGATGGGGGAGAATAGGATCCTGGAGGTTGAGACCGCTGACGTGACTGCGGTGCATCAAGTCAACACATCTCTTTGGCCTGGATTTCCTCAGGACAGGTGGTCGAAGTGGCCCACTTTGATTAAGCGGCTGGTCGCGTGCATGCCCTAGCTCAGGCTAGAAGGCGGCGCGCTTGGGTCAATCGGGTTTGGGAGCTTCTGTGGCAGGGAGGCTTTCAACCCTGTGTATATTTCTTTCGAAATCATGGTGCCCCTGATATACTGGATATCCGTATGAAATGGGCATCCCCCTTGTTGGTGGGAATCGAAAAAAAATAAATTTCAGTGACTACAACATGGCTCCAACAAATAAAAAAAAAGACACAAGCAAGATTCGGTGACGGACACGGATTCGAATTCAGATCATGAGACGCGAAACCTTTCAGGCTTTTGGCCGAGCTGGCTGATTGTTGAAGGAGCGGATGAAGACAGCCCTCTGTCAGGCTTGACTCCTTTTGCCATTGCGAAAAGGATTAATGGCCTCAGGGGGAGCCAAAGAGCGTTAAGAGACAGAGGAATGGATCACTTCTGATTGAATGCTCTTCTAAGCTGCATTCAGAAATGCTATTAAAATCGACGACTTTGGTTGATCGTCCGATCAGGGTGTCTGCACACAACACTCTCAACTCTTCCAAGGGAGTCATCCGATGCAGAGAGATCTGAGAGGAGTGTCGGAGGCTGAGATCAAGTCGGAATTGGCATCGCAAGGAGTGACCAACGTTCATCGAGTTGTTGTGTGCAAAGGCAAAGACAGCGTCCCAGCTGACACCCTCTTCTTGACCTTTTGCTCCACATCTCTACCAGTGTCGATCAAGGTGGGCTATTTGAGAGTTACAGTGTCACTGTATATCCCTTCCCCCTCTGCGCTGCTTCAAGTGCCAGAGGTTTGGCCATGTGAGGGATCGCTGCACAGAAGAAGAGGTGTGTGGTACCTGCTGCCAGCCAGCCCATGATGGGGGTGTGTAACAGCCCACCAGTCTGTGCCAACTGTGGAGGCAACCACCCATCATGTTCAAAGACCTGCCCGAAATGGATTAAAGAAAAAGAAATTCAGAGGATCAAGACAGAGCAAAGAATCCCTTTCTTCGAGGCAAAAAATATTGTCATGAACAGCCAACCAACTGCTGGAGTTTAGTTTGCAGCTGCAGTAAAGAAACCTTCTATGGTTAGCATTGGCGTGCAGACGGTTGAGTCATCACATGCAGCAGAGAGACAATCGGAAACAAAGTCGGTAGCTTCAGGCGGAAAACTCTGTGTGTAACGAGCCCCAAGGTTCTCAGCAGTCTTCACTAGTACACGTAGCATCATCCAAATCCACTCCTGCCCCCAGAACATCAGGGGGCAAAAGACCTACAGGCCCTACAGGGCGTCAAAGGGTGGAAATAATTGAGGTTCCAGACAAGACCGCCACTTCAAAATCCTCCAAAGGGCACCCTAAAGCTGTAAGCAATGGTGCTGGCGGTTCTGGAGGAAAAGCAAAATCGCCGGTCAAGAGGAAAGGGCCAAAAAAAAAAAAAACCTCCAACAGATTTGCAGTTCTCTCGGATCTGGAAGATGCTAACATGAAGTGAGATGAACATGAAGATGAAGAGGTACACGATTCATTTATCATCACAATATCACCTTTATAACGGACTCAGCCAACTTCCATTCGAATATCCGAGGTCTGCATTCCGATTTTGAGGAACTTCAACTTCTTTGCCGAGATTTAAAGCCAGCTGTAGTAGCTCTTCAGGAGATGCAGTTGCACAAAGAAAAGTCCTTTTCTCTTTCAGATTTTAATGTACTGTCTAAACCAGCCCAACCTACAGCTCTTGGAGTTTCGGGTGGGGTCTCGTTACTCATCCACAAATCTTTCTTGTTCAGGCCAGTCAACGTTAAATCTTCTCTTTAAGCTTTAGCTGCCAGAATCTGTCTCCATGAAACATTGACAGTTTGCTCCCTGTATATACCTCCATCATCATCTGTCAGTCGGCAAGAGCTGGTTCGTCTCATGGAAGACCTCCCACGCCCTTTCTTGTTTCTCGTGGACCTGAACAGCCACTCCCCTCATTGGGGCAGTGTGTAGACTCCTCTCCACGATGTCTTCTTCTAGAGGTTAACTTCTTTGAGCTTGACCTGTGTTGTCTGAATGATGGCTCTCCAACATATCTGCATTCTTCAACCAGCATCCTTTCTTGTATCGAGTTGTCAGTATACGATCCCTCACTGGTCTTGGACT
>JADBJO010005185.1:85000-87500 GCA_016801955.1 Conus betulinus
TGACATTAGAAAGAAGGAGTATTGGAATTGCCATTTGCATTGTACGTGGATGACATTAGAAGCCCGAAGTGTTGAAACTGCCCTTTTAATTGCATGTGAATGACACTCGAAGTGCCAGGTTCTGTACATGGTTCAAGAAGAACGCTTTCAAACGGCCATTTAGAGTGTGTGTAGGTGACATTAGAAGCAGACAGTTTTGAAGCTAACATTTAAAGCATATGTGGATGACATTCGAACCGGCACTTGCACCGGGAGTAGACGATATTAGAAGTTTTAAGTTTTGAAAATACTAGCCGGGTGATGTTTTTATGAGGGAATGTCCACTTGGATGTGGGTTGTATGTTAATATTGATTTTGAGTGAATTTCAAAAGTACCAGTGCGGGATGCGTCTGGATATTCACGTCGGGTGTATGTTGGGTGGCACTGACTCGGTGGTGACGTTGATGTGAGGTGTATGTGGATGACACTAACATGAAATGAATGCCGAGTCTATGAATGTTGGGTCAATGTCGATAAAATTAACGCGGGATGAAGGTTAATGTCGGGTGAAATTCAATAAGAGCGAGGCGGAATAAAAGTCGATGAAGCTAATGGGGAGGATCATGCGCCTGATATTGATTTGGTATGTGTGTGTGTGTGTGTGTGTGTGTGTGTGTGTGTGTGTGTGTGTGTGTGTGTGTGTGTGTGTGTGTGTGATAATGTGAACGTAGAGGTGAGTAACGATACTAATATCGTGGTGGGAATGTCGATTGCGTTATTGTGGGGTCTTGTGTATGACATCAATATACGATGAATATATGGGACGTATGCCGATATCAATCGGTATAAATGTGGTTGACTTTAACGGGGAGTAGGTTAAATGATGATTAATTGATATTGGTATGTTTGCTGATATTATTAATCCGTATGAATGTGGGTGATATTAAAATGGCTTATATGTCAATAGCACTAACATGGGAAGTATGTCGTTGGCTTCAACGGGGAGAGAGGGGTGAATGTAGATGATATTAATGAGTGGTGAACGTCGATGATATTGACTGATGTTAATTAGGTATGTACATGAATTACATGTAAAGAGTTTAGAAAAGTATCCTGCATCCAACCTTTTCTTGGACCAATAATATTAGCTGGAGTCAAGAGCAACAAAACAGAAGAACAGACAACACATTCTCTGCCATTTGTCTCTCTCCTCTGTGATTGAACTGAACCATCAGCACACACACAAAAAAAGATATCGCTGAACGTGACACATTTTTTGTACCATCAGACAGACACGTATTTATGTCCAAGTAACTGAGCGACTCGTGTATGCTCTTGTTTTCTTTTATTCTTTTGTTTGTTTATTTGTTTGTTTGTTTGATTTTAGTATGTAGATGCTTCAAAGGGAGCGTCCTGCGTACGTCATGACAGAACAAGCATCATATGGCACCGGCACCAGCAAGAAACTAAGTGGCAGTGGCAGTGCAACGTCTCCTCTGATAGGTTCCTCCATCGCGTCCTAATACTAACTGCTTCATGCTGACTGTAGGTTCATGGGGCCACGACAAAATGATTTGGGGTGGGGCTGTGGGGGATGTGGGGGGGGGGGGGGGGGGGGGGGGGGGGGGTCTGAATGAGTAGCGAGTAGCGAGAGAAATGGGAAGGCATGGAATATCTGATCGGGGAAAAAAAAAATGCTGCGAGAAAAATCACACAGTGACATAAACTGGGCTAGGGTGTCCCTGTTCAAGATCACAGACCAACTCAATTTGTACAGATACACACAGATACAGGAACTCATGAATATATGAACACATAGATACGAAGGCATATAGATACAGTTACATATTACGGGAACGTGTATGTCGTCTCCTAAAGAGTCATGTCGAGTTATTGACCGGAGGAAAATATCTAAAGCCAAAACGTCTGCATTATAATTTTGCTCATGGAGAGAACAAACGTCACCAAGGAAAGAGTAATATGAAATCAGTCATCTTCCACCATGAATATTATGTTATCGTAATATTTGTGATGACCTGGCTTCTGGCTCCAGCATCACACCATAGATGAAGGCAGCTAGACCGGAACTCACGAATGTAGCGTCCATAGAGGGCGTTAACTTCCGGAAGAAAATAATAACTGTGACTGTCATTTTCCTTGTAAGATTATTTCTCGTGATCATTTGTGTGTGTGTGTGTGTGTGTGTGTGTGTGTGTGTGTGTGTGTGTGTGTGTGTGTGTGTGTGTGTGCGTGCGTGCGTGCGTGCGTGCGTGCGTGCGTGCGTGCGTGCGTGCGTGCGTGCGTGTGTGTGTGTGTGTGTGTGTGTGTGTAAAGGCACGTCGTTGTCTCTTTTTTTTCTCTATCTTTTATTTTTTTTTTTTTTATTACGCTACACAGTTCAATAATGTCGTCAAATACGGTCAGAAGACCGATTCAATAAGGTCAATTATTCGTCC
Organism: Conus betulinus; assembly: GCA_016801955.1. NCBI lineage: Eukaryota > Metazoa > Mollusca > Gastropoda > Neogastropoda > Conidae > Conus > Conus betulinus. Next base: position 87,437 of record JADBJO010005185.1, read on the forward strand.
AGAATGACGTCTATGACGAAAATTGCTCTTTTCTTCTAACAGAATTTCCCGTTTTACATGTTGA
>JADBJO010005185.1:107500-112500 GCA_016801955.1 Conus betulinus
ACACCACACCACACCATACCACGTACCACACCACACCCACACCACACCACACCACATAACGCAACACCACACCACACCACACAGTACCACACCACACCACGCACGTACGTACTTCATTTTTAACTTCTCCAATTTTTTTTTCTCCTCCTCCTCGTCCTCCTCTTCCTCCTCCCACTTTTTCTTATTCTTCTCAATTGTCACCTGCCTTCCTTTTTTTCTTTTCTTTTTCTTCATTATCAACATCACCATCATTATTTTCGTCAAGATCATCGTCGTCGGCAATTTCGTCTTTTCCTCATCTTTTTCCGCTTCTTATCCATCCCATTCATTTTTTTTTTATTATTAACTTTTCATCGACGAATTTGTCAATACCAGAATCGACAGGCCAGAAATCGGATATTGTGAATATTCCATCATCTGGATAGTCTGTTACTTGATAATCCTGCAAACACATTGGTACAACACATAATAATCTGATGATCGCAGGACCACGGCAATAAAATGCGTATGCTAAAATCTGATAACCCTGTGGACGCTCCAGTAACGATGTTGATAACAATGTTGAAAATATCAAAGTCTCATAGCTTGACAGCCTTAGAGAAAGTGAATGGATTTCTAAAGACTACGTCCAAGGTACGTCAATGCCAGAGTCATCGCTTTAAATCTTTTTTCCCACCGCTTTAACTTTCTCTGAACTGAATCAGGTAGCCGTTTATGACTGGGTGGTCGCACAGCGTTTTCAGGGCGTAAAACTCCGATCGCAGATTGACTCCAGTCAACCGAACGCTCGAAGTTCGACTGCAGACCCTCAGATATATACACAATCAGGTCGATAACCTGTGAATGTTCCAACCTAATGGAACAGGTGTCACATGAATACTGCCGAAACAGACAGGCAAGGCTGCGCACTGTGGATTGGTTACAGTGTCATCTGGCGATCTTGAAAACGTTCTCCCACAACTGATAGTCTGATAGCGTGACAATCCTGTAAGAGGTTTCCAGACTGACACATCAGAAGTACGGATGTTTCTTTTTTATGTTTCCTAACTGTAAGTTGTGTAAAGCCTAGGTAACGCCACATTGTTCTTATGTGACACACAATGAAGTACCACAGGTTCGAGCTGGTGCGATGCACGCGCAAATACTACACAAAGATAAGTATAGGTGAGATCCGTACACTTATTTTATTTTACGCATATTTTTTTTTCGGTATTAAGCATTGCACACCTAATGTGGCCATGAAATACATGGATCCGAAATAAGGCTTTTCTTATGTTGAGAGTTTGAAGCGGGTCTATCTAGTTCTCACCTTGTAATTGACCGTCGAGAGCTGCATAGTCAAGTATGCACTAGAAGCGCCGTTCGTTGACTCATAATGTCAAATCAAAGATATATTTCTTCAGATCAAAGCACGTCATGAAATGGATTCTGTGCGAACTACTGTGAACCTTATTTCTTACTAAACTGAGTCAGACGAGAAGCACATAAAACACTAAGCTGCACACTTATATTCATTATGAAACATTGTTTTGCGATTTCGGTTTGGCACAGGCCTTAATACTGATTGTCAGCGCCATTGTAAAACACCAATCCTGTGACCGTCCTTGTGAAAATGGTAAAACACCCATCCTGTGACCGTCCTTGTGAAAATGGTAAAACGCCCATCCTGTGACCGTCCTTGTGAAAATGGTAAAACACCCCCGTGTGACCGTCCTTGTGAAAATGGGTAAACACCCATCCTGTGGACGTCCTTGTGAAAATGGTAAAACACCCATCCTGTGACCGTCCTTGTGAAAATGGTAAAAAAACCCATCGTGTGACCGTCCTTGTGAAAATGGTAAAACACCCATCCTGTGACCGTCCTTGTGAAAATGGTAAAACACCCATCTGTGACCGTCCTTGTGAAAATGGTAAAACACCCATCATGTGACCGTCCTTGTGAACATGGGCAGAAAATGCAGTCTGATTCCCCAGTTATGGTTAGTCAGAGAGTTACATACATAGGGGTGAGCACTCACAGGGTCGACAAGGAGGTGAGCGTGATGAAGCAATGATCTTCAGCGTAGTAGATTCTGTTCCGTGATAGCCTCCTGCAACACATTGGAAACGGACATTTCAATTGTAATGCGTGCAGCCCAGCCGACCACACGGGCAAAAATAAACAAGGGCAGCAAAGGAACTGAATACAGAGCTAGGTGCGGAATAACATACCAAGGCTGAAATCTAAAAGCACGTCTTGTCACCAGTTGACAATACAGAGCTAGCTGCGGAATAATATACCAAGGCTGAAATCTAAATGCACGTCTTGTCACCAGTTGGAGCACTGGTGCACAACACCATCAATCGCCAGTGGCTTCACAGCTTCAAGCGGTTGTTGTGTGGAGACGTTATGTTGCATGGGCTGACTAGATGGCAAACTGACTGACAATGTAAGCACCTAGTTAGCAAGATAGGCAAATGATCTCCATTTGAAAAGAAATCTTAAATGAGGCAGCGAACATTAAACCTAAATAACGAAACAGTAGGGTAACTCGACCATCCGTGGTGAAATAATCACCCGCCAAACAACTCCAGATAAATGTTGCGAACTTACGGCACCAAATTGCCTTGCCGAACTGCCAATGCAGAACAAAAGTAACAAAGAAGGAGCCCCCCCCCAAAGAAAAAACCCCCCCCCCCCCCCCCCCCCCCCCCCCAAAAAAAAAAAAAAAAAAAAAAATGAAAAAAAACACAATGTTCCAAGCTTGCCCTTATATCCTGCATTTGACAAATGTACACAGCAACAGCAGCAACAGGAGAAATGAAAAAAAGTACAAATTGATATTTATTCCAGACTGAAACAGCCATGTTTATCTTTTGACACTTGCAAAACTTACAGATTATGTAAGGATGGGAGTCCTGTGAAATAGCTGACGTCAATTTTTTGCAGGTTGTTCCCATCCATGTTTCTGTCAAACAAAGAACACCCCAAAGTTTAAATTAGAGCCTATTCTTGAGTTTCCACCAAGATTTTTTTTTTTCTGATCAAAATCTGTCTCTCTCTCTCAGTCTTTGCATTCGTCTCCGTTTCTCTGTCTGCCTGTCTGTCTGTCTGTTTGTCGGTCTGTCTGTCTCTGTCTGTCTGTTTGCCTCTCTCTCTCTCTCTCTCTCTCTCTCTCTCTCTCACACACACACACACACACACACACACACACACACACACACACACACACACACACACACACACACACATTCCACTGCATCTGAACATACTTTTTACAGTATTAATCTCTTCTGGCAGAAAATCGTTCAAGATCAACCCCTCATCCGACCCATCCCCCACCACGCCTCTCACTCCTCACCCCCCACCCCCCCCCCCCCCCCACCCCCCCAACTTAATTGCTTCTTGTTTACACAAGCAGAAACACTTGATTTTTGGGAGACTAGGAAGATGTGAACTGTCTTTAGCTACGCGGAACAGATGTCTGGGAAGATATTTCATTTAATTCAATGCATTTTTTGTCAACGTCGTATCACCTCGCACAATGAAACTTCGCCCCCCCCCCCCCCCGTTCTCTCTCTCTCTCTCTCTCTCTCTCTCTCTCTCTCTCTCTCTCTCTCTCTCTCTCTCTCTCTCTCTCTCTCAGTGTCACACATGTAGAGGACAATTCTGTTATGTAGCCTAATATGAGTTGCAAAATGTGTAGTAAAGTTATTGGTGTCGTTTACAAAAATGATCTTAAAACAAAACAAAAACAAACACATTACTCGTTAACATCCAGTCGTATAAGAGAAGAGCTATGACTTTAAAAATGCCTTTGAAACCGTTGACAGGAGATTTTTTTTTAATCAGTTCTGGTTTCAACGAAAATGAAATGTAAATTGATGTATTCACATTGGAAATACTCGTAGAACATATGATGGTAACGAAATGAAAAAAGCACTTTGGGTTCAAATAAGCAGGTGCACATAGGATGTTAAGCAAGGGACGTTCGCAGTCTAATACTTTTTTACTTTATAAACTAACTTGCAATAAAATGTTGGAAAATGGAAAACATGGCACTCTATTTACAATTGATTAGCTCGTTATTTTGTTACCAATGGACGACGTTGTGCAATTATTCCAGATGATCACCGATTTGCAAAAACAAACAAAAAAACTAACAAGTCAAACAGTTAGCAAAACGCACGTATATCGCTTGATTGAAAGTCAACTTAAAAAAAACAAAAGCATTCTAATCATATTTAGAAACTTAACATCAAGAGAATGAGGACCATTATTATGATAATGCCGTGATACTTGCTGTTGCTAAATACTTAGATGTGTTGTTTTCTACAAAATCCAGCTTCACTGCAACATGAATTGAGAACAAAAGTAAAGAAGCCTGTGTTTTGCGTAATGAGAAAACTTCACAGTCGGAAAAGCACTTGATATTGATGATACCAGTTTGGGTTAGGTACAGATAGATGAGGGACGTAAAGATTGTAAACTTTTTATGTTAAAGACAGACTATTTGCCTGCAGGGGCACGGTTTAGACTTTCAGGGTACACATTAGGATAGAATCGCTATGCATCATAGAATTTGTTATGATTTTTCAGTGTTAATGACAGACTATTTGCACACATTAGGATACAATCGCTAGGCAATTTGTTCTGTACACGGTGTGAAAATTTATCTGCGAAAGAGTTCAGACAAATATTGAAAGACTATTTAAATGTCTACTTATTGGGTGTTTTTTATTAATTCACTCTTTCATTTATTCATTAATTGATTAATTCATCAATTCATTCATTCATTCATTCATTCACTCACACATTCACTCTTTCATTCGTTTATTCATGTATATATATTATTTACTTAGTTTTGGTTCATTTGTTTGCTTCTTTATGCGTTTATTTATTCGCTTATCTATTTATTTATTTGTTCATTCATTCCTTTATTCACAAAATTCAGATTTGAATTTTTTTTTTTCGAAATTGTGCAGCACTGTCATCGTCAATGTACACTGAAATAGATTTG
>JADBJO010005185.1:130000-145000 GCA_016801955.1 Conus betulinus
AAAATGCTGAATTATTTAATATTGTCTTATATTATGCACACAACATTTAAAACACGCTTTCCAGCATGCATGCATAGGCCTACACAAGACTCTCTCTCTCTCTCTCTCTCTCTCTCTCTCTCTCTCTCTCTCTCTCTCTCTCTCTTCGTCTAATATCACATTAGTGAAAAGACGTTAAAGAAAGTACTACTACTACTACTACTACTACTACTACTACTACTACTACTACTACACACACACACACACACACACACGCATAGCATAGACACACACACACACACGCGCGCATACACAGACACACAGGCGCAGACACACACACACAACACACACACACACACACACACACACACACACACACACACACACGAATCCACAGTCAACTTCTCCCCCTTCTTTACCCTTCTGCCATCAACCTCGACCCACCCACGCCTGCGCACACCAAGAACACACATGTCCCTTTCGCTTTATGCGTCACTCTATTTTCTCTCGTGGAAAAACGAAGGGAGAAAATGAGAGAGACGGAGAGATGAGAGCGAGAGAGGAGAGAGAGAGATCGGAGAGGAGGAGAGCAGAGAGCTTAGAGAGAGAGCCGGAGGAGAGAGAGGGAGAGAGAATTGGTAGAAGAGAGTAATCGATGAGAGATGTATCTGCGAGTGCGCGCGAGGTGTGTGTGGGGTGTGCGTGTGTGTAGGGGGTGTGTTGTTGTGTGTGTGTGAGAGAGAGAGACCCGAAGACGAGGAGAGACAGTCAGGCAGGACAGTGTGTGAGTGTGTGATGATGGGGACAGTGGTGTGGCAGACCAGACAGACAGAGACAACCAGAGAGAGAGAAGGAGGAGACAGGACAGATGTGTACAGGACAGAGAGTGTGGGATGTGAAGTGAGAAAGGTGCAGTGGGAACGCGGAGAGAGAGAGAGAGAGAGGAGATGAGAGAGAGACGTGAGAGAGAGGAAATCTAATACTGCACAAGGGGAACATCTCATGCCAGAAGAGCACTGGACTACAGGAAGAGGAGAGAGAGTGAGGAGAGGAGAGAGAGGAGAGGGGAGGGTACTGAGCGCGCCACGGGGATGTTTGTGCAGAGCGAGGAGAAGAGAGCAGAAACGACGCGCGAGGCAACAACACACACACCACACAACACACACCCACAGACACACCAGACAGACACACGAGGAAAGATTAAATAGCTATGTCTGTTTGGTTGTTTGCCACCAAGCATAACAGTCATGATCAGATGTCTCTTTCGGATATTTGGGGAGACGAGGACAGAAAGTCCAGGGACAGTTACTCCTAATGTGGAGGGAAGAGGAGAGAGGAGACAGATGACAGATCTCTCTCTCTCTCTCTCTCTCCGGACAGAGAGAGGAAAGTATAATGAGACAGAACGAATACTACGACTACTCTACAAATACACACACACACACACAGACATGAGACGGGGGAGAGTCAGTTCCCACTTCTGTACCTTCTGCCATAAACCTAGACCCAGAGCCTGGGAACACAAATGGAGAGGCATCTAGACGTCAAGCGGAGAGAAGAGAGACAGAGAGAGAGACAGAACCAGGGAGAAGAGACAGACAGGACAGGCAGGACAGACAGAAACACCCACAGACAGACAGGACAGACAGACAGACACAGAGGCAGTCAGGCAGACAGAACGACGGACGATGGGGACATTGAAAGAGAGACATAGAGAGACAAATACAAAGTGACACGTTTCCAATGCTAACACAGACACAGACACATAGACAGACACACTAACAGAGAGAGAGAGAGAGAGAGAGGAGAGATGAGAGAGAGAGAGACAGTGAGAGAGAGGAGAGAGAGGTGAGAGAGAGAGAGAGAGAGAGAGAGAGAGGAGAGAGAGAGAGAGAGAGAGAGAACGAATCTTTTTTAATGAGGGATAAAGAATAAGCACAATACAGGCTTTTTTTTACATCTTGCCCTCGATGAAGCAAAAAAAAAAAGAATAATGATGACAATATGTGACTTCAAAATCAACGAACAATCTAAATAGTGAAAAAGAATGTTAGCCTGAAATACAAAAGGCAATCCAAAAATATGACAGTCAACCTTTCTAGAGAGAGAGAGAGATTCAGACAGACAGACAGACAGACAGACAGACAGACAGACAGATGGAGACAACAGAGACAGAGACGGTGACAAAGACAGAGAGACAGGCAGTCAGACACAGAGACGTCAGAGAACGCGCTGCTCTCTCATAAGTAACATCACACGCTTGGCTCCTTGGAAGACACTCTAAGCCTGGGCTCGCTTGAGGCTATGCACTTTCATGACTTGCCTCCTCTGCCGTCATGATTCTCTTTGTTTTAAGCCCAGCCACCTCACCTCTGGTCCACCTCACCCCCCACCTCCAGCCCGTTTCCTCCTTTCCTTTCCCTTCTAAGACTGAGTCGGAGAGACGAACATGATCCATGTCTTGATAATTTTGCCACCAGCTCTTTTTAGAAAGGTCAACCTCCGGTCAATTTTATTCAAAAAAAATAAAATCTAAAGAGAAAAGAAAAGAGAGGGATTGGGTAGCAGGGACAAGGCGGAAGTCTGCAAACTGCTGAGATTGAAGACTCGGTATCCAAGGCTACGTGTAATGGCAGAAAATGTCATCCACTGCTTCCTGTGCGGTGATAGAGGCAGAGAGATGCAGCGAGGGTGAGAGAAAAACAGACAGACTGACAGGCGGATCCAGAGATGGTTTCACCGACAGACTCGCAGACAAAAGCATAGAGAAATTGACAGGTAGATGAATGTATACATAAATACATACATACATATATACGTACATACAGACAGACAGACATGCACGCATACATACATACATACACATATACATACATACGTACATTCATACACCCATATGTGCATACACAGGACCACAGAGGTGCATATATACACACACACACACATGAGCGAGCGTGCGCACTTACACACACACACACACACACACACACACACACACACACACACACACACACCTACTCACACATACACTCCCCCCCAGCCCCAGCCCCAGCCCCCCCATCACTACACCATCCCCCTCTCCCCCCTCCCCCCCCCCCCCTATATATATATATATATATATGAATGAATGAAAAGAGAGAGAGAGAGGGTGGGAGGGAGAGACAGATACAGAGATGGATGGTTGGAGAGAGAGAGAGAGAGAGAGAGAGAGAGAGAGAGAGAGAGAGAGAGAGAGAGAGAGAGAGAGAGAGTCTTCTCCCAGAAAATGACTTTATATATGTTAATCTCATCAAACTAAAACGGGACGATATCGCTGAAATGGTGTCCACGAACTGATTCCGCTTCGGCACAATAGCCCTACCGAATGTTTGAAACGTAGTTAAGCACTAGCAGATTGTCCAATTCCACCCTCTAGTGCTATTCAAAATGTTAGAACGTGTTCGTATTATTCGGTGACTTTTCAGAGACATCAACTATATTCTAACGAAAACGCACGTTTCTTTCTTCGTACAGTCTACAGAAAGTGGTGTGTGTGAAAATGTGTGCCAGACAGCGCTGACCAGCCACGAAGTTGATCCTGAAAGGAGCAGCAGACACTGCTAGACATGGATTGCTTCAAGTATCCAGTGTCTACGGGAGTTAAAGTCCCTGGCTCAGCAAAAGAGATTTGTCCGCCATGACAATACTCTTATGTCTGTCTTAAAAAGAAAACTGAATTAGCCCTATCGGCTTCCCAGCGACAATAAACGTCTGGTATGATTCTGGTGCTATGTGTCTTTCTGCCTGCAGAAAGTGCATGATCTGGGAGGGAAACCAGATTTCAAGCAGGGATAGCGAGAAAGGCTGGTGAGTCGTCGAATTTTGCGTTTATGGTCGCACGTGCGGTTGCACCCTTCCTTATGGTCAAACGAGTCTTGTAAAAAAACGCATACTGTTCAGAGTTTGTGTCTGTGTGGTTGAAGTGGTGAGCGTGGTAGAGATGTGTGTGTGGGGGGGGGGGGGGGGGGGGGGGGGGGGGGGGGGGAGGGGCGAGGGAGAGGGAGGGACTGGAGACTGGAAGTGTACAGACCTTGAATATCTCGGTTCGCTTTTGTCTTTGAATCATGAGTGTCACAGAGCGAGTTTATGCAATCAGCCTGTCTCTCTCTCTCTCTCTCTCTCTCTCTCTCTCTCTCTCTCTCTCTCTCTCTCTCTCTCTGCGTCTCTGTGTGTGTGTGTGTGTGTGTGTGTGTGTGTGTGTGTGTGTGTGTGTGTGTGTGTGTGTGTGTGTGTGTGTGTGTGTGTGTGTGTGTGTGTGTGTGTGTGTGTGTGTGTGTGCGCACGTGTGTGTGTGTGTGTGTGTGTGTCTGTGTGTGCCTGTGTGTGTGTGTGCATCTGTGTGCTGTTTGTATAGTAGTCATTTTTCACAGCAATTACAGAAATCAGCGAGACCATCTCAGCACAATATTGAAAACAAATAAGAAATTTCCTCTCCCCCCCACCCCCCCCACCCCTACCCCCCCCCCTTCTCCTCGCATACAGATGTCACTTATCAAAAACGCAGTGCATTTTTCAACGTTACAAAGCTGGCATTTTTTGTTAGAATTTGTTATCAGTTCTAACAGCTATAAATGATGCCTTACATGGTATTTCATGCAAACATTGCAACATATATTAACTTACTTTTTTCCGAAAAAGACAGACTGTTTAATGCAGTTTCCGTTAAAACACAGGAGAAAATATAGCAAGCTATCTTGCTAAATCTAGAACACAGATTGCCCACGCGTAGATAAATCTTGCAAGTCACAGCAAGATAAGTGTGATAAATAAAGCGATTAAAAAAAAAAACACGAAATAAAGCATCCTCACTCCATTCCACACGACAGTCATCAACTAATAGCAATACATCATCAGTTTGCTTTCGTGATCAGCATCAAAACCTAATCTGATAGTGCAGATGGATTGGGGGTAAATCCAGACAGGAATGCACAAAATGAAATAAACCTCGTTAGTCCACAGTGCAAAATGAAGGGAGTCCCTGTAACGAAACGTCAGTCAGATGTTTTTTTTTTTTAAAAACTAGGGCACATAACTTATGCATTGATGTAACTGGAAAAAAAAAACCCTGCAGAACCCCCTCCTTCCTGCACTGCATCGTCAACACTATCTCCGCATCCTTCTTCCTCAGTGTCCTTTTCATCACGTGTTGAACGAGTGTCGAAATAGGCCACTGCTTTTCTTGGCTTAATATGATATGTGTTCATGGTTCCTTTTTTTAGCACACGTGTGAGGGGAAGAGGCTAAGATAGAAAGGGGTAGTGTGTATATGTGGGGGTGGGGGGGGGGGGGGGGGGGGGGGGGGGGTAGGGGAGAAGGAAGGACAGGGGGGTTAAAGGGGGGGGGGGGTGGTAGTAAGAGTTGAAAAATGTGTAAAGAAGAGAGACTGTTAACTTCAATACATTTTGATTTTCCCCCCCCCCCCTTTCTATGCCGTAGTTGTAGTAGTAGTAGTAGTAGTAGTAGTAGTAGTAGTGACAGTAGTAGTCTGAGCAATACAGCTGCAGATCTGGTAAGAGGTAAATGGTGTGGGAAGAACTGAGAGAGAGGTGCAGGGGCTTGTACAGAACTGAGGTAGATGTAAAAACTGATTCATTCATTTCACTCTTCCACAATAAGCGTTTGATGATTTCTGGGTTTGTAGATTTTCAAAATTCACATCATTTTTTAGATGTGATGAGCATTTTAAGATATCTGATTTTCTTGGTGTTTAAGGCTTTAATTTGAAGCGGAGGCAGATTTACGCAGTGGGTATTTAACTGAAATGAGCTGAACTGAAGATGGAAGACATTCCACAATCCCCTGTAGGTCTTATACAAGGAAACATCAGAATCAAATGACAACGTGATAAGGCAGCAAAATAATTCACAGATTAATGCGAGTTGCCAGGAATCTCCTACCGTTGTCACCGAATGCATTGCGTTTGTTTCAAGATGGCACCTGCATGGTAGAAATCCGAATCAGGATCAACTCTTCATCAGCAGCGATGGCTAGACTGAACAGGGTGTGGAAGAGCAACATCAAATTCCACACAAAATTCAGGCTCTACAAGTCACTAGTGGTCTCCATCCTGTTATATGGCTGCGAGACATGGACACTGATGGCCGAAACAGAAAGAAGAATCCAGGCGTTTGGGACCAGGTGCCTGACGAAACTACTCCGCATCTCCTACAAAGAACACAAGACCAATGATTATGTGCGGAACCTGGTCACTAACCTAGTTGGGCCCCACGAACCACTTCTGGCAACCGTCAAACGACCGATGATGGCATGGTTTGGCCACGTCATTCGTCACAACACCCTCTCCAAAACCATCTTTCAAGGTACCGTTGAAGGAGGGCGCTGACGAGGACGGCAGAGAAAGAGTTGGTCGGGTAATATCAAAGACTGGACCAAAATCACCGTACCAGATCTCCTCACGACAGCTACAAACAGAAAAGCCTGGAGAGAAACGGCGGCTGCCTCATCACGTCCCCTCCAACAACCCCAGCGGTCAGGGGAATGACTGACTGACTGCTGCAATATGACTGAGAAAAGGCAGCGGGGGTCCCTCATTGGCCATGTGTCAGTGTGTACATCTCAACAACGTCATAATTACAGTATCTAGCACGGATCGAATTACAAGAGCCCTAGCCACAACACAGAAAGTTCTGATACAGAAAGTGATGACGTCAGTTAATTTGGGTCTCTTTTATCAGGCTTGACTGATGGCAGACTTAACTGCCTGTCGACAACAATGACAACTGACGGGTCCCACATTCTGGCACTTTGTCCATTACGAAGAGACCATGTACTTTTTGCTGCTAGAGCTAACTGTATTAGAGGAAGCGAAATGGATGGGTGTGTTAGCTTGTCTTTTTCCAGCCTGCGTAAGAAAACCAGACTAAAAGCAGCCACTGTCACAGCCTTTTTTTTTTTTCTTTTCCAGTCAGACACCAGGACCTCATAAAAAGGTCACACGTAAAGCTTCAAGAATGTTTACAGACCGGCCCGTCTAGACCATTATCTGATTTTTCACTGAGTCTGAAACTTGATTTTCCACCCCCGACCCGACCCCTACCCCCGAGCTCACTCTTTCCATGTGTAGATCCCGATGCACGATCGGAAGTTTCAAGGAAACAGATGAAATGAATGGAACAGGATCATCCAGAAAATACCAAGCTGACGCAAAATAAGATTACGGATGATTTGTAATGCTGACGTCAGATAATTTAATGACTGTGAATGATGTCAAAAGTAGAAACCGTTTAAACTAAGTGGGGGGGGGGGGGGGGGGGGGGGGGGGGGGGGAGGGATCAGAGGACTCAGAGGATCAGAGGACTAAGAAAGGGTGGGGAGGTTCTGTGGGTGCTGATGCTCGGTTTGATTTTGATTTTATTTCAAGAGCATACCATGCTTCTAAATGCTTATGTAGTTTATACAACGTTTGGGCGCATCTGCCTGATGGTGGATGTGACTAGGAGAGAGGAAAGGAAGTGAGTGTATGGAAGTGGGGATGAGAAAAGGGAGCGAAGGTGGTGGTGGTGGTGGTGGTGGTGGCAGACACGGTTCGCGTTAACTGCTACATCTGTTTTTAATCCCTCTGGTTGGGAAGAATGAGTCGCGCCAAACAGAAGTGCACAGGAATTGACATTAAAATGCTCAACAGAGAGAGAGAGAGAGAGAGAACGAGAGCGCTTGTGATGGAAGGTTGGACGGACGAGAAAAGGGAAAGAAGTCAAAACGAAACAAAAAGCAAAACAAAGCAGAACAAACAACGACAAAGAAAGAAAGACAGAAAGAAACAAAAACAAAAACAAAACAAAACAAACAACAACAACAAAAAAAAAAACGATACCACGGAATTTACAGTATGTAAAGGTGCATTCTTTCAGGAAAGCTTCAAAGTCAGTCCACCCTAAACGCCGCCCCCATGTGGTGACAAATTTACACCAGGAGCCACACACCCACTTCCACCCAATCACATCTGACCTACCCCCCTTCCCTCCCCCCCCCCCTCCCCCCCCCCCCCCCCCCCCCCCCCACAATGCCCATACTAAACGAATTACCCTGAACATTTTATCCTCCTCCCCTTCCTCCCTGCGTCATTTCCTCCATGCTAGTCAACGTCTTGCCAACGACCGGTGGTGTCTCATCATGGCCTGTCTGTCGCCAAGACTCCTTCTGACGTGTTAGTCAGAACTGACAACTCGGCACGGGCAAGAGTAGGGGTGATACCCAGGCTGGTCCTTGAGGGAGACTGATGAGAGGATGGCAAGGCAGGCTGTTGTCTGGGTCTAATTTGGTATCAAGTACTGACTCGTCTGATTGGCAGCTTTCTTGATGGGCCTGTGTGTCGCGTTTGTCGTGATCGAAAACGAGAACGCATGGTAAGTGTGCGTGAGTGAAGGAGTGCCTGTGTGCGCATGAATCTGTGTCTCTATGTGTCCCCGTTTCTTTTCTGTTCCTTCTATGCATTCATTTCCATGTGTCTCTCTTTGTTGATCTGATTCTGTCTGTCTGTCTGTCTGTTTTTCCTGTATGTATGCATGTATGTATGTATGTGTGTGTGTGTGTGTGTGTGTGTGTGTGTGTGTGTGTGTGCGCGCGCGCGCGCACGCGTGCGTGCGTGCATGCGTGCGTGCATGCGTGTGTGTGCGTGTGTGTGTGTGTGTGTGTGTGTGTGTGTGTGTGTACGTGAATGTGTGTGTGTGTGTGTGTGTGTGTGTGTGTGTGGGTGTGTGTGTGTGTGTGTGTGTGTGTGTGTGTGTGTGTGTGTGTGTGTGTGTGTGTGTGAGATACATTTGGCTTACGTTTCTTCTGTCATGCTTCCCTCTCATATTTAGCCTACTTTCGTTTCAAGCAGTTCGGTTTAAATACTCTCTCTCTCTCTCTCTCTCTCTCTCTCTCTCTCTCTCTCTCTCTCTCTCTCTCACAAGTATTCTGAAAAAAAAGATTAAAAGCAAACATACATTGTCATTGCCCAATTGTCATTGCTGATCAGCTGGTGAAGCCAAACACTTCTCGCAGCGTTGGAAGCCTTGCAGGCGAGAGAGAGGCTTTCTGCAGCAGTAAACATCGCCACTGTGATGATCTCACATGGTACCAGCTCTCTGGGCTAACATTAAGGGCACTGTTTCAGTCTAATATGCGGATAGATCAGTCGAGACAAAGCTCTCTGACAGACTGTCAAGCTCGTGTGCTGATAGACTATTTCAGACAAACAAGTACTCATTTAATTTCACCAGCTTTCAGACAAACAAACTAAATGTGGCAACTATTGCCATTGTTTCAACTAGCATATAAATTAGCCTTTAACTCAGCTTTCAAACAGATTAAATATTGCAACCATTGCCATTGTATCAAACTAGGATGTTATTAGGCTAATTACAGTAGTTACTACCGTCAATATGAGGAGGAGGACGAGGAGGAGGAGGAGGAGGAGGATAGAGAGGATAAGAAGGAAGAGGAGAAGAATGTGGATGAGGAAGGAAGATAATGATGATGGATGGAGATGAAATAATAAATGATGACATTGAAAATACCCCATGTACATTGTGATTTCAATAAGGAATACATCTTGAAGCTTTTCTTTCGCATTCATTCTTCTTTGTTTCGTGCATGTTCTTTTGTCTACAATCTTACGTTTCTCTCCATGTAGTGTTCCAGACTATCTAAAAGTGACCTGTCTTCATACTGGCAGCATCTGCATAGCATCAAGCTTCTAATGAGTAAGGAAGCATGCACACATGCTAGCCATAAAAATGAATAAAATAAATAAATAAATAAATAAATAAAAATAAATAAATAAATAAATCAACAACCCACAAATACGTTAATAAATGATGTACCACATGCTAGCCATAAAATGAATGAAATAAATAAATAAAAAAAATAAAAAATAAAAAATCCCAACCCCACAAATACGTTAATAAATGATTGTGTACGATGAAAAAATATAAGCCATGGGTGTAGGACTTCTCAGCAAATGAAAAAAAAACGTAAGAGAAAAAACAATAAGACAACACAACAACAAACGAAAAGAAAAAGAGAGAGAGAGAGAGAGAGAGAAAGAGAGAAGAGAGAGAGAGAGAGAGAGAGAGTGAGAGGGAGGGTGGGGGATGGATGGAGGAAGAAGGAAAGCAAGAAAGAAAAAGAAAGACAGGAAAGAAAGAAGAAAAGTGAACAACATGAAAGAAAGACGAGAGAAGAACAAGAGAGAGAGAGAGAGAGAGAGAGAGAGAGAGAGAGAGAGAGAGAGAGAGAGAGAGAGGGGTGATGGGAGATTGGTAGGATTACAAAAGGGAGATAAGACAGAAACACACACACACACACACACACACACACACACACACACACACACACACACATGAAAGAGAGAAAAGCGACAGAACAAAGTTTTAAATCCTGTAAAAAATTAATTCTTGCAGCACAGATTCGAACAATGCTTGCCCTGAAAGCTGCCCACATGGTAGCAAATTCACACTAGCGCCCACACACACTGACCTCCCTCCTCCTCTCCCCCATCCGACCTACCTCCACCCCCACCCCCCCCCCCCTCCTCCCCCGTGCTAAACGAATTACCCTGGACATTTTATCCTCCTCCTCTCCTCCTCGTGTCATTTCCTCCATGCCAGTCAACGTCTTGCCAACGACCGGTGGTGCCTTATCATGGCCTGTCTGTCGCCAAGACTCGCTCTGACGTGTTAGTCCGAACTGACAACTTGGCACGGGCAAGAGTAGGGGTGATACCCAGGCTGGTCCTTGAGGGAGACTGATGAGAGGATAGCAAGGCCGGTTGTCTGGGTTTAATTGGTTTCAGGTACCGACTCGGCTGACGGCAGCTTTCTTGACGGACCTGCGTGTCACGCTTGTCGTGGTCGAATTCGAGAACGCATTTGTAAGCATGCATGAGTGAATGATGCATGTGCATCAATCTGTGTCTCTATGTGACCCTGTTTCTGTATCTTTGTATGCTGTTTCTGTCCCCTCTCTGTACCTATTTCATGTGTCTCTCTTTCTTTGTCCCTTTTTGTTTGTGTGGCTGTCTTTCTGTCTGTCCGTCTGTCTCTTTGTTTGCCTCTCTCTCTCTCCTCTCTGCCTCTCTCTCTCTCTCTCTCTCTCTCTCTCTGTCTCTCTCAAAGTAGTATGCTGAAAAACATGTTTAAAAAGCAGAGTACATTGTCATTGTCCCCAAAGCAGTATGATGATCAGCTAGTTTAGCCAAACACTACTCACAGCACTGGAAATCTGAGTGCCAGTCTTTGTGCAGCCAACAGTACCATTGTGATGAACCAACACGGTAACAGGCTGCCTGGACTACCATTTAAACATACCGTTTCAGTCTAGTGTGCAGACAGATCAACTGGGACAAGAATTTCTGACAGTCGTTCAAAAGCGTGTGTGCTGACAGACTATTAAAGATACACAGTACTCACATTACTTTAAACTAGCTTTCAGACAAATTCACTAAATATATCCACCATTGCCATTGTTTCAAACTGGTATATTATTGGGCTGATTACAGTATTTCACTCCTGTCAATGTGAATTTTTAAGATTGACATGCAGATAGATGTGAAGATTGACATGCGGTACACGCGGTACATTTCCATTTTTCAAGCCAGTGTGCAGTGTGCAGACAGTCAGGTTGGCTAAGGACTGCCTCTGTTGAAAACTGACATTATGATCGACGGGTTAAACACAGCAAACGCTACTATTTGCCACAGATTTTTGTTTTGTTTTGGGATACATCATTCAAACTGCTTTCAGATAGACATGTAAAACTCCGCGAACAATTGTATTATTTCAAAATACTATAGAGATAGGCAAGCCAGAGGCAGTAAACATTTTCATTTTTTTGTCCAAACCAACAGTGCTGACAGACAGTTTAAACGCAGCAAACTTTTTCATTATAGAAAGAAAAAAACCATGTTGAAAAACAAGTAAAACGCAACCCAACATGGCTGGAAAACAGGGCCAATGCACCAACATGTTCGTTATTCTAAACAATGATAGACAGTCTAAACGCAGCACACTTTCTCATTATTGAAAAAAAAGCTATGTTGATTAACAAGTTAAACACAACAAACACACGGGTGAAAAAACAGGTTCAGTGCAGCCAGCATTCTCATTATTTCAAAGCACTATGCTAATGGACAGGCAGACATTGTCATGATGTCAAACCAGCATGTTAATAGGGCAAGGGCGACAATCACTATAAAAAAAAATGAGTCCAAAATGGCCTGCTGACAGGAAGACTAACTGCAGGGAACTGCCATTAATCCAGACGTCAGCCGGCATCAGCCAGTGCTGTGCTGCCTCAGCAGACACTATGTTTTCAAGGAATCAGACATCCGGGTAAAAAAAAAAACAAACAAAATAGCATGGTCTTTGGGAGGGCTCCGATGTCTGCCTAGGTCAAACAAATCCTCGATCATCTCTGTGACCTGAATCTGTGCCACAGATGTGCATCAACATTGAATGGGATCATTTTACCACCAAATTTTGTTGGAATTGTCAGGTCTTTCACGATCACGATGGCAGACAAAATAAACAAACAAGCTGACGCGGATGCAAAGATGATTTCCTTTTCACTACCAAAATCCTCCATGACGGGTTTGAAATACTGCTGCCGCCACCACTGTTTCTCCTGCGCGCTACATCTTTGTTAGCTGCTTTTTTCTTCTTTCTTCTTTCGTTCTTTCGTTCTTTCTTTCGTTCTTATTCTTGTTCTTCTTGTTCTTGTTCATCTCGTTCTTGTTTTTGTTCTTGTTCTTGTTCTTGCTCTTCTTGCTCTTCTTGTTCTTGTTCTTCTTCTGCTTCTCTCCTCCTCCTCCTCCCTCATCACCCCTCATCATGTTCTTCTAATACTACTATTATTATTTCTTCTTTTCTTCTTCTTCTTCTTCTTCTTCTTCTTCTTTTTCTTCATAATGAGTCATTGGAACCATTGTGTCACCACACTGAAGAACAGTTCACTTAGGTCCTCAATTTCTGTCGGCTGTATGCTAAGCCCGGGTCTATGCAAAAAGTTTCCCTGTACATGCTGTACTGTTTTCAGTCCACCGGTTCTTTTCTGCCTTCCTTCGTCTCTCTCCTCCAGCAGTACCCTGGAGGAAAACGGCAAGGAGGACTTTGAAAACCCACAAGACTGACAACATTGGCTGTTATGACTCTCGTTCATACTGGTATTGCTGCTGCTGTTACAGCCATCGCTATCTACAGGGTTCGATTAACGTCGTTAAGACACGTTGTTCACAGACAAGGACCATACCATCACCGTTAGTAAGATAGGTGAGTAATTAGGTAGGTAGGTAGGTAGTAGGTAGGTAGGTAAGGTAGGTAGATAGGTAGGTAGGTAAGTAGGGGGAAGGTAGGTAGGTAAGTAGATTTGTTTCGTAGGTTCGTACGTACATAGGTACGTAGGTAGCTACGTAGCTGATTAGTTTGTTAGTTGGTTAGCTACATTTAGGTTTAACGCCGACACCAGTCTCAGGTGATTCCGCGGAAGGGGAAAATCATTCCTGAAAAGTCTGACAAAGGAAGCAGGGGAGGGGAGATGTGAGGGTGTTGACACAACACTGCACGAATAACACCAGGACGACAGCGAAAAATGGCCATTTTGATGTAATACTGAGTGCTAGAGTGATTCAAAATCGCAAAACATGTAACTGTGAAGTTGAAGCTATTCCACTGTGTCGTGAACGCCTCTGCTACCTCTATAACACAGGGCAGAGTCTGGATTAACATCGGTGTTAAGAAGCATGTGAAACGTCGGAAAGAAAAGAAAACGTCTTTGTTTCTGTCATGGCACTCTTCCTACTTGCCAAGTAAAAAAAAATACCTTCGCAAAGGTGTTTATCATCTGCGCCCGTTTGTTTGTTTCTTTGTTTGTGTGTTTTGTCTGTCAGCAAGGCTACACAAACACTACTGAACCAAATGAACAGAATTTAGTGGAAATATGGAATGTGGATCCTTGGCACGAATCCGTGGTGCGGATCTGGATGAAAGGCCGGATCCAAGTAACGTTCAGCTTGGTGATTTACAGATGTTCCACGAAACATGAATTCTGTCAGTCACTGCTTACGGCTTGGTAAGTATAAGTAAAGTGGTATGTTTTCATGGAATATTGAAATATGGACCAGAATTAAAATGTTAACATTTTGTATTTTCCATACATTTGTAAAAAAAAAAAAAAAAAAAAAAAAACAGGAGGTAACTCATTCAGTCTGTACCTATAATTGCTTTTCCTGATGGGAAGCAATGTTATTTTGCTCAGAGACGTGTATTGAAAATACTTAAAGGTTATAAAGAGCTACCTATTGAGCATCCTTTGTCCAGGAAAAGTTTGACCTTGGCAGAGCCCTGCACACACCCGAGTGTTCGTCTAGTTTGTCCTTTGAATTTGGGAGTCATTGAAAACGAAAGAAAGAGAAATAGATGAATGCCAGCCGTAAGCAAGGACAGTGATGATGGCTATTCGTGACCTGTGGTGGACACTTTGTTTTCATGCGACATCGGGTGGGCGGGAGGGTCGTTGAGAATTGAGTCGAACAGACGACAGGAAAATGAGAACTCGTGCAGACTGTGAAAAATAGCCAGGTTAAAACGACGAGAGTTGACTGACTGGAAGAACGATGGAATGAATAAACAAATACGTGTATGATGTAAGTCAGAAAAATCGATATAAAGATAAATAAGTAAATGAAAAGAAAATAAGTAAACAAGTGAAATGAAATATGCATATGCGAACTTACGATATTCAAGGAACAGAAGAGTCGGGCACAGTATAACTTTAGGATAAAACTGAAGCAGTACGTGTGTGTGTGTGTGTGTGTGTGTGTGTGTGTGTGTGTGTGTGTGTGTGTGTGTGTGTGTGTGTGTGTTATATATATATATATATATATATATATATATATATATATATATATATATATCAAGAATCAAGAATACAAACTAAAATGCGTAAATAAATTCTTAAAGTGCTCAACCCCTTGGGGAGCAA
>JADBJO010005185.1:152500-160000 GCA_016801955.1 Conus betulinus
CTCCATCATTCTCGTCTTTCGGACGGCGTGACATCTCTCTCTCTCTCTCTCTCTCTCTCTCTCTCTCTCTCTCTCTCTTCTCTCTCTCTCTCTCTCTCTCTCTCTCCTTTATTCACTCTCATCCTACTCGTACTTTGGAGAGAGAGAGAGAGAGAGAGAGAGAGAGAGAGAGAGAGAGACAGAGAGACAGAGAGAGAGAGAGAGAGAGAGAGAGAGACAGACAGACAGACAGACAGACAGACAGACAGACAGAGAGACGGACATTTAGACAGAGAGAGACAGAGACTGAGAGAGATAGAGAGAAGCAGACAAAGAAAAAGAAAAAAACATGGAGAGACAGACAGACTGATAGAAACTGGCAGTAACAACACGGCAGGCAGGACGCCGAAAAAAAAAAGACACAAAATAGAGAATGATACATAACTGTATACATATAGACAGACGGACAGGCAGACTGACGGAAGGACGGCAGAATAAAAGAGACACAAACACAATCTAAGTCATAGACAAAGAGACCACAGAAACAAAAGGAAGGGGGAAAGGTGGACCAGTAAAACACCAAGGTCTATGCAAGCGTGACCCCCGAAAATGGAAACAATCAAGATCAGCAATAATTTGTCAGAACTAGGTCTGTACGTCGTGTAACTTATGCATAGGGTTCATTCTGCGAAAAAAGTGTACTGTATTCATGTTGGGAATTAAATACAAACAAAACAAACAAAAACCACCTTCGCTTACTTGTTTAAACCTACCACCGTAGATGGAAAGTGTCACCTCACCTGTGGAGCTGTCTGTGTTTCTTTTCATTTTAAACGAGAGAAAAAAAAAACCTGTTCCGTGGTAAAAAAAAAAAGCAACAATGCATGTCTATTAAAGGCAAAGAGAGTTACTTTTAGTTGATGTATGTGCCAAGTAAACCGATCTAGAAAGTCAAATATCTGATTTGAAGCGCACGCCAGGATAACAATCGGAATATCAACTGTCTAAGTTACTGGCGCGCCGCTTCACATCCATGTATTGGATGTTTTCTCTCAATGACTGAATGAACTCTTAAGCTGAATAATGGGGCGAAGTCGCCGTCTGTCCTAACGGGCCACTCCCGCTGAACGCAAGCTCTAACACAGATTACCCCCCTTGCAGATGTCCAAACATCGTCCGTTTATAAAATGCTAACTAAAAACAGACATCTAATCGTTGTTCAATGTGTCACCAAGGCTACTGCAGTCACAGAGGGGCTGCTAGGGACTAGGGGTGTATCTGTAGGCTTCTCCTTTGTATGGGATTGTTGAGACTGTATGTTGACAGAAAGAGAGAAGACAAACAAGTACGTTCTATCTACGTGCATTACGTAGGACAGCTTAGCCAATTCTACAATGTGTGGAGGAGACGACTGCAACAGAAAACATCTCTTTCTCCCGTCGAATCTCCTCGTGATGTCGGGTGTGTGTTCTGAATAATGTCTGCACGATCGAATAGAGAGCCGATTCAGATGGATTGATCTTACTTGGTCTGAGTGTGTAGTTCGCTTGAATACACAATTAACACTGTTTCCAAGAGAAGTTAAGCATTTATCTCCTCGTCGACTCTGTCCAGATGTTTCTGGTGTCGATATATGTATTTAATAATAACTACAAGATCGAGTAGAGAGCCACATCGGGTAGATTTTTTCTTCCCCGGGCTGAGTAGCCAGTTCGCTCGAACACACAACTAACGTCGTATTAAAGAGAAAGTTAAGCAATGTCAAGACTTTGCTGCTGATTACGTCTGTTAACCTTCAGTACAAGTGAAATTGCCCACATTGATGGATCGTTTCGGCTTAACCGTTAACGATTCCAGTTTTAATCTTCACTTAATATATCCCGTCCACGCTGACAACCTGACAATATGGAGAGCAGACCTTTAAAGCAACACTTTACCTTTCCACTAGATTTGATTCAAGTCAGCAGTCTTTGAGTGGTTTTGCAGAACAGACCGGATCCAGCTTCTGGACACCATGGATCTGCGCGAAAAGTGAACTAGTTCATTCCGGAGACACAATCCATCTTTCCAACGAGTTTTTTTTTTTTTTTTTTTTTTTATGGGTTCAGTGGTGCTTTAATTATGTTCGTGAGAGAGAGAGAGAGAGAGAGAGAGAGACAGTGAGAGACAGAGAGACAGAGACAGACAGAGACAGGACAGACAGACAGAGAGACAGAGACAGAGACAGAGACAGACACAGAGACACAGACAAACCAACAGTTGATGTCACAAGCTTGGGCACTCACAAGACGGTGGCGTGACCCGGAATACCAAACGGCACCGCTGGAAGTTGGGCGTTCCCGCAGTACACCTGGCTGTTCCCTTTGCACACGCAGGTCTCTGGCAGCTTGTCCAGCTCTGCCACATTCAGGCCATCGTGAGGAAACACAGCGACCAGACATACCTACAACCATTCCATACTGCCATGCGCTCGTGCAATGCATGCAATGTGACACACTAGAAACTGATGCTTTGTAACACAGCAGAATACGGCGCATTACTGTACAGTTCATCACAGTACAGGACAGTTCATTGCAGTGAAGTGCCACCGCAGAACAGTGCGACCATTACCAAATTGTTACCGTGCTGTGTAATAACACAGAGTACTACGTACAGTAAGTAATGTAATGTTGTAATGTAATGTAATGTAATGTAATGTATGTAAAAGGATATTTATAGAGCGCTTTACCTCGCAAGAGCCTAAAGCGCATATTACAGAAACACGTGATAAAATTATAATTCTAATTCGAAGCGCGCGTACATATTCACACATACACGCGCGCGCGCGCGCGAGCGCGAGCACACACACACAGACACAGAGACAGACAGACAGACACACACACACGCACGCACGCACACACACACACACACACACACACACACACACACACACACACACACACACACCGCCCGCCGAAAAAAAAACTCACACACGCAGACAGACACACGAGCACGTTCAACACCAGCAAACACGCACACAGTGGTAAGTGGATATCGTTAATCAGTCCGAGGGAAAAGATGTGGGGGGGGGGGGGGGGGGGGGGGGGGGGGGGGGGGGGGGGGGGGGGGGGGGGGGTTAAAACTCTCTAAAGGGTCCGTGTTACGCAAAGAAGAAGGGAGACTATTCCACAGAGCAGGTGCCTGGTACAGTTCATGAATACAAAACAATCTTGTGAAATACAGATTAACAGTAAAAAAATATACTACTATAATGTGACGATGGATGAGAGAGAGAGAGAGAGAGAGAGAGAGAGAGAGAGAGAGAGAGAGAGAGAGAGACAGACAGACAGACAGACAGACAGACAGAGGCAAGAGAGGTTTGAAAGAGAAGGAGGAAAACGACGACAACGATCGAATGCAGACATACAAACCAGTGGTCAACTGTCTGTGTCGATCAATACTGACCACATGTGTCCGGCGTGTCCTCCCAGTCAGCGTTCGGACGTTTTAGAAACATGGCGTCAATTGTATAGTCTTCGGACGGGTCATCTGAAATGCACCCCAAAGTAGAGATGATTTTTTTTTAAAAACGAAAGGCCGAGATTATTACATATACATGCAATACAGATACGTGTGCACTGCACAGATACATCGCCACCGACCTATCTCACCCCCCGTCTTCAATTCTCTCCCGCCGCATCCTCTTACATCCTCACTTAACCCCTCCTCCCCCCCATTCCGCCCCCCCCCCCCGTCTCCCCCCAACAACACCTGTCCATTCACAGTCATGTATATATGTATTAACGCTCAAAAGTACATACACCAGACCAGCCATCTACTACTACTCTTCTACTTTTCTCCTCTCCTGCCCCCCCCCCCCCCTTCCCCCTCACACACACACACACACATACACACACACGCGCGCGCGCTCGCACACACATGCAGACACGCGCGCACTCTCTCTCTCTCTCTCTCTCTCTCTCTCTCTCTCTCTCTCTCTCTCTCACACACACACACACACACACACACACACACACACACACACACACACACACATTGACTGATTGACTGAAACCATTTACTGTCAGATTAACATAGTGTTGTACTGACATTTTAAAAGGATAAAACCTAAATAAATTAATGAGAAAACGAAAATAATACAAATAACATCTGAAAGACATAAAAAACATAAAGGAAATATTAACAGGGAAACATTTAACATTTGTAAGTAGAATGATAAAATCAGAAACTGTAAACAATAAACCAAATTACATCTTAACTGTACTGAGAATCAAACATCTCTCTCTCTCTCTCTCTCTCTCTCTCTCTCTCTCTCTCTCTCTCTCTCTCTCTCTCAGAGAACACCATAAAAAAAAAAAAGACCACCGCCCCCTAAACACAACACACACACACACACACACACACACACACACACACACACACACAGCAAAAGTTTCGTAAATGGAATAATGCGACCTAGTACACGTGAGAGTCGGACAGCTATGTCATGTAACAAATTCTTTGCTCTACGTGTACATCAGACCACTAAACCAAAAAAGAAAAAACAAAATCCGTTAGAAAATCTCTGCAAGTGGATGAGACTTGATCAGATTTACAGCCAAATTGGCTAGACTCCACCCATTTTTCTGGGTTGGGACAAAAAACACTATGCAATGTTAAAGGTAGATTTTTAGACAAATTTTATCATGAAGACATTGAAAATACGCTTTTGTTATGGAACATTCAAGTAAAAAATGAGATACATTAAGGTTTTGACCACAGACACACAAAGGAGATGGTTTTTAAAAACCTGCCTAACCAACCATCCACCCGTATTCTGTGCAATAAATTTCGATTCGGAATAGAACCTGCGGACTTATACAATGACTGCTGGGGGCAGCAAGATCCCATCTGTTCTTCTGAATGGCAGCTTCAAGGTACTGTGTTCTTCTCTGGTCCCAGAGTGCTTTTGTCAGCATATTGTTTATTTCAAGAAGCGAATAAGGAATATCACATAAAACTGTATTCGATTTGCACATTGAAGCCTCTTTTGCACAGGTATCAGCCAGTTCTTCCCTCGAAGATTGCAGTGACCGGGTACCCATAATAATGTTATTTTAGAACCTCGCATCATTAACTGGTGAATTGAAAAATAAAATTTCACTGATGAGATCAGGACGACTCGATGTATTTTGACGGTGTAAAGCCGTTAAAGCAGACTTGGAATCTGACAAAATCAGTATTCTTTCTGGTAAGACTTGCATATCAAGAATGAAATCAATAGCTTTCATAAGAGCAAATAACTCGGCAGTGAAAATAGAACAACCTTTGGTAATATGAAACCTTTTTTTCAATGTTAAGGGAAGGTATCACGAAAGCAGCACCAACCTCAGAAGTACACGAAACTGAACCATCAGTGAAAATATGCAGATAAGATTCATATTCAGTGTAAATCAATTCTTTAACAAGAGAAGCAAGCAAAAGTGGATTCTCATTTTTAGTAATATTACCATAGGAATAGAAAATATCTGCTTGTTTCATCAACCAAAGGGGGAAAGGGTATTTGGTTATTTTAACAATGTTTTGTCAAACGAAAAGTCGCATGCATGTAAAAGAGGAGACACATAATCAAACAATGAAGTATATGCCCCTTTTATTCCGTATCTCTCTAGAAACGTAGCTGCTTTCATCAAGTTCAGAGGTAACTGAGTTAGGGACTGTTCTTGCTCGTGCTGAGTAGCTACAAGCACAGAGCATCCTACGTTCATTTAAAGGCAAAACTCCTGCCTCTCTGTACGTCATATCAATTGATGCCCATCTTGGAAGCCCCAGAGCAATTTTTAAATGCTAAGGAATCAATACTAATTAACTTATGTAACTCTGTCTTTGGTGCAGTAAAAAATACTTCTTGACCATAACTTACAATCGAACGAACTGTCCCTAAGGCGACATGGATAAGATTGGATCCATAATTTATTAGACGGATTCCAGTTAGGACTCGCAGTAACGCAATTTTCTTTCTTGCCTTTTCCACGAGATGATTTATATATGTTTACACCAAAATAGTTTATAGTGAAAAATAACGCCTAGAAATTTACTTACTTGCTTACTTGGAAAATGAAAGAATCACCTATTTTTACTTTTACACACACACACACACACACACACACACACACACACACACACACACACACACACACACACACACACACACACAATTACAAGGACGCGCACGCGCAAGCAGAGCGAAAATTTATTTGGCATAGGCCTACCAGACATTATTTTGACGAGATCAGAATAATACCAGGTCAGCAGCCCGGCTTTCGAAGGTGTAGATCAACGATTATCTTTTCACGATAACAACAGACAGAAAACCTTAATTTGATAAAGTAAACATAATGCATGTTCTATTTTCTTTGATATCAAGAAGGCATATCACCAAGTCTGGCATGCACAACTGCCCTATAAATTGAATTCCGCAGGTTAATCGGAATGAATGTTCAACTATTTTCACATCACTTTGTATTATGATCAGTTGATGTTGGAGTTCCGGAAGGATCAGTCGTGAGACCCATACACTATAGCATTTACACTCACAATCTTCCTCGACCATTGTCCCTAAGAATTAGTTGTGAGACCCGTGCATTTAACATCTACGCTCACAATTTTTCTCGAACATTGCCTCTAAACATTTTGAAATCATTTGCATGCGGACGAGAAATAGTATATGGATGAAGGTCACTATGCAAAATGCACGCAAAATGCAGTTAGATCTCTCAATCATATGGAAATGCGTATCAAAGTAGATTTAACCAAATTCATAAAGAAATATGGCCTATTATGGATTATGCATTCTTCAGGAAAAAGATCACGTCTGATGCAATTCAATTTGGGTTATGATCCAGTCATTGCCTTCGTTTGATAAGAAAATATACTGATCGAGTATTTACCAGTTTAAAGGTTGCTAGGAGTGCGTCTTTCAGGTAGATTATCTGCTGACGAAAGCTAGAAAAACACCTTATCTAATTCATTAAGATAGCAGTTACTAAGACGACACGGACGTCAAGAACCTTCCATGCTTTTTACATCCAGTTATCTTGTAAAAAGTTTCCAAATTAGGTACTGGCCAGTAATTGTTCAGTTCTGCAGTACTGATATGTGCCCTCGACAACCTGCAAAAAATTCGTTTGTACAGCTTGCGAATAGACTTCTATCTAGTTCATACATCAACTGTAGGAACATACACTGAAACTGGAATATTGCCATTTGACGAACAACCAGGTATTTTTAAGCAATTCTGCACATCAAAATTCAAAATGAGAATGAAATTGGCTTCAGATGAAATGTACGTTACATTTTTTTTTTTCAGAAACGGCAAAGTTCCCTGACTCTGTGCGAACTGTTGGTACTTAAGCAGCTGACCTCTTCCATCCCTCTGATTCTGATCCAAAGTATGTCACATGAAGGCTGATTTTTTCAACAATACCTAAATGGAGACGCCCGCTCTGCACATCATGATGATTTTTTACTCAGATCGCAAGG
>JADBJO010005185.1:167500-175000 GCA_016801955.1 Conus betulinus
CCCCCCCCCTCTCTCCTCTCTCTCTCTGTAAAAAGTTCGCTTTAACACAGCTTGTATTTTAGCACAAACACCAGCAAGAGAACAAAACAAATCAAACAAACAGAAAGAAAATCATCCTTTCGTGACACAATAAGCTCAACCTCCATGAAACCAGAAGAAGGCAGAAAGAAGTAAACTCGTAGAAATACCGGATACGGATTGTTATATTTTCTACCTATCTGTCTATATCCTGGTATCGCCCTCCGCCTTCACTTCGGTAGGAAGGGTTATAAGCATCACGAATCACGGAGGGAGAGAGGGAGAGAGAGAGAGAGGAGAGAGAGGAGGAGAGTGAGAGAGACGAGAGAGGAGCGAGAGAGGAGAGAGAGAGAGGGACTGGGACGAG
This sequence comes from Conus betulinus, assembly GCA_016801955.1. Lineage (NCBI taxonomy): Eukaryota > Metazoa > Mollusca > Gastropoda > Neogastropoda > Conidae > Conus > Conus betulinus. The sequence goes on from JADBJO010005185.1 coordinate 167,886, forward strand.
GAGGAGAGAGAGAGGGTGAGGAGCGAGAGAGAGAGAGAAGAGGAGAGAGAGAGAGAGACGAGGAGAGAGACCAGAGAGATCAGAAGGAGAGAGAGAGAGACAGAGAGAGAGAGAGACAGAGAGAGAGAGACGAGAGAGAGAGGAGAGAGAGATTAGAGATGCTAGAGAGAGACGAGAGCGTTACGGCCCATCACAACACAGCCAGCGATGTCTCTATATTCACGCCACACGTACAGGCATTGAGAGCTCTTCCGAGGCTCTGACCCGGACACGGCCGATGCCAGCTTAAAACGAATACTGTTCCCCTCTTCCGTTCTCAAGTGTGTTGTCTGCAGTCGTAAATCTTCCTGTGGCTGTTCGGAACGCGAGGATGGATGGAGAGAGAGAGAGAGAGAGAGAGAGAGAGGAGAGAGAGAGAGAGGAGAGGAGATGAGAGAGAGAGAGAGAGAGATGAGAGAGAGGAGGGAGAGAGAGGAGAGAGAGAGAGAGAGGGGGGGGCAGAAGGAGGGAGAGAGAGAGAGAGAGAGAGGAGAGGAGGAGAGGAGAGAGAGAGAGAGAGAATAGAAAATGGTTTATTCAGTTCAGGCCACCGGCCCTACGGACAAAAAAAAAAGAGTACACGATACATCAACACGTACAATGACGAACTCCAGCATTTTTTTTTTTTTTTTTTGACGGTAGAGTACAACAAACACACGATTCATTATTAACTTTCACAAGCTTTCACTGCAGGCCTATGCCTTTTGAATGCGTTATATAGATACATGCATACATTCTTCAGAATGTTTTTGTAACTATTGCTATCAGTATGGCCACATTAAATAGACACAGTTTTTGCACAAAATTTGAGAGAGAGAGAGAGGAGAGAGCGAGAGAGAGAGAGAGAGAGAGATGAGAGAGAGAAAACAAAATGAAAAAGAAATATAAAACAAAAACAAAACCAACCAAAAACAAAAGAAAAAGAAAAGGTTAAAAAAAGAAAAGAGTGGGATCGAAACCGCGATGTAGGGGTCTTGGCTGGGGATGGTGGGTCATTCTGAGAGTATTAAACAGACATCCTTACCGCCCATTCATCAGTCCGTGGGGCCTAATTGTACACAACGACTTCATCTGTAAACGACAACATCGCGATGGCAAATATTACCATTACCATTTGCATCATCATCTTTATCATTACGATCCTAACTTTTTCAATGAAAATCAGTAATATGTTGACTAAACTATCTTTAAAAAAAAAAAAAAAAAAAAGGAAAATAGCTAAGTTTTTAACCATTTAGTTTTCCTGTGAAAATCAGTATTATGTTGACTAAACCATCTTTAAAGAAAAAAAAAAAGGTAAAAAGCTAACTCTTGACCCTTTCTGTGCACCATACTATGAAAGTCGGCGAGACGGTAGCGACGAGGGTGGCAGTGTAAAGCGATCAAAGATAATTACTCCTGATAAGTGGAGGCAGCAAAGAATTCGAGCTATGAGATAGGGATGGAAAAAACTACACGTTAGAAAAAAAAGGAAAAAAGAAAAAAAGGTGGAAAGAAAGAAAGAAAAGGAACTAGAAAAAAAAAGTAAAACGTTGCTTTGCCTTTCCATCTATGTGTCGTCGTCGTCGTCGTTGTTGTTGTTGGAGGTGATAATGGTATCTGTTCTTCTTATCTTTTATTTATTTATTTATTTACTTTTTTTTCTTAAAACGCTTTCTTAGCGTGGCTTTAGCAGGGTATAATAGAACGCCAACGTTTTCTGAAAACTGGTAACGAGTCTCTTGTTCTAGGAAGATTCAGTTTCTGAATTAAGGCTTACAATGTTGTCTTCAATTTTCAGGAAATGTGGTTTTGCTTTCTTTTTTTGTTTCCTCAAAGTTAATATGTACAGTCTAGTTGTATTCTTTTACCTGCGTGAAGATATATATATATATATATCTATATATATATATATATATATATATATATATATAATAGTTTAAAAATATGATTAAAAAAGGAGATTAAAAAAACCACCAACAAACTTGTTTCAAGCTCTCTGCTCTCTTCAGGGTGTTCATTTTGGGCACGCTACCGGTGTTATATATTGTGTGTGTGTGTGTAAGCGTGAGTTCTGCATGTGTTTCACGTGGCCTGTATCTTTTTTACAATTTTTGATTTTTTGGGGGTGCGTTTCAGGGGGAGGGTGTTAAGGAATGGTGTGTTGACAAGAAATTCCATTTGTGCCTGCAATTGTTTATGATCTCAACTTTTGAATTCAGAGTTGCTAGATGAGGTTTGCATAATATCAGCCACTTTTCTGTAGAACATAGGTTGCATTTTTAGAGATATTATTGTATGGTGCTGCTCTTTTTATAATTTTAAAAAAAGATTTTGTTCGATTTTCGAGAAGCGCATCGCTGAAAATGGCACAGCAAATGATTTAATTAAACTGTTACGATACAGCAAGTGATAATTAAAACTGTTATACATTAGCCAGGTACCAATCAGCTAGTCAAACCAATCGAGGGAAGGAATCGATTTTTTTTTTGTTATCCCGCGTCACAGTATCCTCTGAGTCATAGATTACGTGTACGTGGTATTGTTTTGGTGAGTTGTATTGTTATTTGATTCACTGTAGTTAATGCATTGCATTCAGGGTGTATTGCCTTGTCTTGTGTTTCATTGAATTGAGTTCTGCCGTCAGTATATCTTTCGTATTAAATTGCACTGTATTGTATTTAATAAACTGCATTGCATTGCACCGCATGTACAGGCACATGCCACAACATGCTTTTTTCCCCCTATCAGCAGTGTTATTGGAGAGTTGTGACGCTTTGAAGATTGTCGCGTCTGTATTACGTACAAGAAATGAAGCTCAAAAGTTGAATGAAATNCCTACCAGGATATAGGATTAGTCTCCCCTGGCAGCTCCCTTGGTCAGTTTTTTTTCTTTTTTTCTTGCAAGGAAGCACACTCTCTCCATCTGTTGTTGAGCATGGGTTTCTATGTGATGAACCTCAGAAGCATTTCTTGACTTACATCTTTCCTTCTCAGGGAAATACCTGTTCTACCCATCTGTGCTGTGAGCTTGATCCAGTAACCACACAGTCGATTTCATCCACTTAATGGATGCGTTTCTGAGAGTGTTGCTCAAATTTCCTGACCAACACTGCAGGTGCCTGTATCTCTCGGGCCTGGTTGACGCGGGATATATTATGAAAGGAAGCGTAGAGTACAGCCCTGTCATGTAGTCTCAGACCGAAATGGAAATCCGTAGCATCATCTTAATCATCCTCATTCTCATCGATCAGCATAAAAAAAAAAATGTCTCAAATTCTGTGGCCCTTCATGCCCTGCTCTCATGGTGACCTCAGTTTCGATGTCCTCCACGTCTGTGTGGCCTTGGTTTGGTTCGTCGGGGTCACCGGTATCGGCGAGTCCATGGGGGCTGTCGTTGGACGGACGTGGTGGCGCCCTCCGGAGGGAGAGCTCACTCACGCCGGCTCCGCGACTAAGCAATTATTGTCGTCAGTAGGGGGCTTAGTAGGTGGTGTCCTGCGTATGTTAGATCAGAACAGGCGCCACTGAACACCACCGAAGTGACTCGGCAGCAGTGCAGTGTCTCCTCCGGTGGGTTGCCTCTTGACGACTTGACATTGACTCCGCCCTGTGGATTGTCCGGTGCCGGGGCTGCGGCGGGCCTGACCGGGCTGTGGCTGTGGACGGGTGTCGGAATGAGCGGTGTGGGTGCACTGCCTCTGAAGTGGTGCAGAATCCTAATCAGACTGCTGGTCTGAAAAGAAGATAAGAGTTTCTTGATAACTGGAATGTTTTCCCGACAAAAGCTTAAACTGACTGCACACCGTTAATGAACTGAACGGGAAGTCATGACTTTACACAAGAGGGCGCACTTTCACTGCATATTGCCACAAATCATTCAAAGACACACAAATCAAATTTTGTATGTTGCTCATTTTAAGAACAATGCAGCGCTGGAGAAATTTGCTTCCCTGGTCATATAAACCTAGTTGGGAAAAAAAAAAAAAGCTGCCTGGTATATCAACTTTTGAACTGTAATCTCCACCTTCGACAAAACTTCTGAGCAAAACTTTAAGTGTGCTCCAATATGATAAAATTTGCCACATGTCATATAACAAACACTCTCCTGGGCAGCTGTAAGCAGGACAATACAGTGTAACTGTCACATGCAGAATTTGTTTTTCCTTTCCCAATTGGTGTGGTTGACTGAGAACTTCAGATGGTCTGGAGAGTTCTTCTCAACAATACCAGTAAAAAGTCTCAGTCCCTCTGATCAAAATCTTTAAATCAATTTCAAATTCATAAAGAACTTTACTGCATCACTGAATACAACAACTGTACATAGGACCCACCCTGGCCCCAAAACACTCACAAATACTTGCTCCTGATGGGAATCCATGACCTCCCAACATGCAACATTAATAACTGCATCACTGCAGCTGGGTCCTCGAGTTAGTCTCACATAAAAAAGAACCGCAGCAGGAGTTCCTTCTGTTTTCTTTCTAATGTTGTTCCTTGTTGCTACTGTTGGAACTAAACAACTGCCTTTTGGTTGGTGTTTTTCTCCTGAAAAGGTTTGTGCTGCCTTCATAGTTTAGTCTGACTAAAAACACCAACATGGAGAAGCAGGTATCTAAAGAAAAAAAAAAAGCACCAATACTGTTAAAGGCAGGAGGGATAGGACAGTGGATATGGTGGAGCAGATGCACAGAGCCTTTGAAAAACACGACCTGTTGAAGTTTGAACTCATGCTGAACTGACAACCATCAAGCAAAAAAGAACCGCTCCAAACTGATCAGAATAATTGAAATATAAATACCACGACAAAAATCGACAAGGAGGAGGCTTGGGGGAGTGGAGACAGTGAGGAGAAACCCCATCTAGAAACATGCCGAGAGAGAGAGAGAGAGAGAGAGAGAGAGAGAATAGAAAATGGTTATTCAGTTCAGGCCACCGGCCCTAGGTACAAAAAAAAAAAGAGTAACGATACATTCAACACGTTACAATGACGAACCCAGCATTTTTTTTTTTTTTTTTGACGGTAGTAGTTACAAACAAACACACGATTCATTATTACTTTCACAAGCTTTCACTGCAGGCCTATGCCTTTTGAATGCGTTATATAGATACATGCATACATTCTTCAGAAATGTTTTGTAACTATTTGCTATCAGTATGGCCACATTAAATAGACACAGTTTTTGCACAAAATTGAGAGAGAGAGAGAGAGAGAGAGAGAGATGCACAAAACGAAATGAAAAGAAATATAAAACAAAAAACAAAACCAACCAAAAACAAAAGAAAAAGAAGAAGGGGAAAAAAAAAAAGAGAGTGGGATCGAAACCGCGATGTAGGGGTCTTGGCTGGGGATGGTGGGTCATTCTGAGAGTATTAAACAGACATCCTTACCGCCCATTCATCAGTCCGTGGGGCCTAATTGTACACAACGACTTCATCTGTAAACGACAACATCGCGATGGCAAATATTACCATTACCATTTGCATCATCATCTTTATCATTACGATCCTAACTTTTTCAATGAAAATCAGTAATATGTTGACTAAACTATCTTTAAAAAAAAAAAAAAAAAGGAAAATAGCTAAGTTTTAACCATTTAGTTTTCCTGTGAAAATCAGTATTATGTTGACTAAACCATCTTTAAAAAAAAAAAAGGTAAAAAGCTAACTCTTGACCCTTTCTGTGCACCATACTATGAAAGTCGGCGAGACGGTAGCGACGAGGGTGGCAGTGTAAAGCGATCAAAGATAATTACTCCTGATAAGTGGAGGCAGCAAAGAATTCGAGCTATGAGATAGGGATGGAAAAACTACACGTTTAGAAAAAAGGGAAAAAAGAAAAAAGGTGGAAAGAAAGAAAGAAAAGGAACTAGAAAAAAAAAAGTAAAACGTTGCTTTGCCTTTCCATCTATGTGTCGTCGTCGTCGTCGTTATTGTTGTTGTTGGAGGTGATAATGGTATCTGTTCTTCTTATCTTTATTTATTTATTTTACTTTTTTTTCTTTAAACGCTTTCTTAGCGTGGCTTTAGCAGGGTATAATAGAACGCCAACGTTTCTGAAAACTGGTAACGAGTCTCTTGTTCTAGGAAGATTCAGTTTCTGAATTAAGGCTTACAATGTTGTCTTCAATTTTCAGGAAATGTGGTTTTGCTTTCTTTTTTTGTTTCCTCAAAGTTAATATGTACAGTCTAGTTGTATTCTTTTACCTGCGTGAAGAATATATATATATATATATATATATATATATATATATATATATATATATATATATATTTAAAAAAAAAAACCACCAACAAACTTGTTTCAAGCTCTCTGCTCTCTTCAGGGTGTTCATTTTGGGCACGCTACCGGTGTTATATATTGTGTGTGTGTGTAAGCGTGAGTTCTGCATGTGTTTCACGTGGCCTGTATCTTTTTACAATTTTGATTTTTTGGGGGGGTGCGTTCAGGGAGGGTGTGTTAAGGAATGGTGTGTTGACAAGAATTTCCATTTGTGCCTGCAATTGTTTATGATCTCAACTTTTGAATTCAGAGTTGCTAGATGAGGTTTGCATAATATCAGCCACTTTTCTGTAGAACATAGGTTGCATTTTTTTAGAGATATTATTGTATGGTGCTGCTCTTTTTATAATTTTCCATGATATATTGTAGTCTATTTTTTTATCTTTAAGTTTCCAAATGTGTTTACTTAGTTCTGTTTGGTTTTTATATTTTTCATTTTTGAAGGACTGTTTATGGTTTGCATATCTAGTTTTAAAATGGTTTGCAGTAATCCCTATGTATGTTTCTTTGTCACTATCAGTTGTTACTGTGGCTTGGTATACAAATATATTGTAAAGGCATTTATTATTCAGGGGGCATTGATCTTTTTTAGTGTAAAAAAGATTTTGTTCGATTTTCGAGAAGCGCATCGCTGAAATGGCACAGCAAATGATTAATTAAACTGTTACGTACAGCAAGTGATTAATTAAACTGTTACACATTAGCCAGGCTACCAATCAGCTAGTCAAACCAATCGAGGAATCGATTTTTTTTTGTTCATCCCGCGTCACAGTATCCTCTGAGTCATAGATTTTACGTTACGTGGTATTGTTTT
>JADBJO010005185.1:177500-185000 GCA_016801955.1 Conus betulinus
TTTCCCCCCGCAGTTGCTCCAGTTGCTCCCCATTTCTCTGTCCCTTTACTCTTTGTAAGAGAGAGAGAGAGGAGAGAGAGAGAGAGAGAGAGAGAGAGAGAGAGAATTCCATCTGCTTCGACCTCTTATGTATAATATATAATGGGGTCCAGGAGAGGGTGGTCATTAGACAGAAACAAAGAGCCGGGAGACAAAAAAAGGCAGAGACAGAGAGAGACCTAAGACTGCCAGACACAAACAGACGGAAAGAGAGACAGACTGTCGGAAACACACACACACACATGCACACACACACACACACACACACACACAGATTCGTAAAGACAAAGTTGCAGAGAGAGAGAGAGAGAGAGAGAGAGAGAGAGAGAGAGAAGAGAGAAGAAGAAGAAGAAGAAGACACAGGAAGGTGTATAAGTATGGGAGTAGTAGAGAGTGGTGCGACGGGGTAGGTAGGGTGGACTCTAAGGTTTGGGAGCGGATGTAAATGGAGGAGGGGGGAGGGGGAAAGGCAGGTGAAGAGTGACGACAAAGTGAAGCAGCACTGACATTCTTTCTTTGCCAATAAATCGTTGCCCTCATCACCTTGCAATGGCGCGGAACGTCACTCAGAGCTGTGCCCCGCAGAATGCACAATGAACACAGCAGGGAGGGAGGGAGAACTGAGTGAAGCCATACTCAGTGTCTCTCTATATCCTACTGGTTGGTTTGATTTGCTGAATTGTGCCAGAACCAACATCACCGATTTCAGCAAACACTGGGTGGAAAAAGAGAATGTGGACCAAGGACAGACCTGTTAATGTCTTGGGGGTGTTATTCAGAGGACAGACCTGCTAATGTTTTGGGGGTGTTATTCAGAGGACAGACCTGCTAATGTTTTGGGGTGTTATTCAGAGGACAGACCTGCTAATTTTTGGGGGTGTTATTCAGAGGACAGACCTGTTAATGTTTTGGGGGGTGTTATTCAGAGGACAGACCTGCTAATGTTTTGGGGTGTGTTATTCAGAGGACAGACCTGCTAATGTTTTGGGGGTGTTATTCAGAGGACAGACCTGTTAATGTTTTGGGTGTATTCAGAGTCAAACTGTAGAGCCAGGATCATTTAGTAAGATTCCAAAGTGCATGGGAAGTAAGCTCTTAAATGCGGTGTCATATGTGTTACTTCCCCTGGCGAAAAAAAAAGTGGATCTCAGTCAGCATTATTGGTGAAATTAGTAGAAAGATTTCACGGGGGGAAAAAAAATGCACTGTTAACGTTACAAATTCATGATCATGTACAGTTACATATTTTCCTAGAATATTAAATCCTTCTAAATATATAAATGTAGATATTTGGTGTTTTTCTGTGTTGCATTGAAGACAAGTGCACAGCAATAATTCCTTCAACCATTATTAACAATTACCTCCCCAGGCTAGAAATAATTTTGTTATTCATGATCTGACTCAACAGGTGGATTCGAGATGTGTTGGACCTTGGTGGAAATAGTCCTTTTCCGAGGGCCTGTCTTTGTTTATTTGAATTTACCATTACATCTGTTTTTTTCTTTTGTGCTATTGTACATGCTGTCTCAACTCCTGGTGCCAACTCCTAACTCACACGCTACTCACTCTCGCTGCCCCAATGGAAATTAGGCCTTATCCATTTCCATCCTATCCCAAACCTAGTACAGGGAGACAATCAATAAGTAAGGTTGTCTCTGGTCAACCCACCAGAGGAATCACAGCACAGCGAGTAATCCGTTACCAATGATTCCTAACCGACCATCACCGCTTAGGACCCGTATCCTCAACTACACACACACACCACACACACGAGAGAGAGAGAGAGAGAGAGAGAGAGAGAGAGAGAGAGAGAGAGAGAAAGGGCGGGAGGGAGGGAGGGAAAAAAGAAGAGAGAGAGAAGCGGAAGGTTATTCAGTATTGGCCACGACCCTCTCTGAATGGGGTACAATACCTTAACAATACACTTTTGACTAAAGAATGAATAATCGGACAATAATAAAAACAATGAATAATTACACAATCACATAACACAACATGACAACTGAGCATTGATCCATTCTGATCACATGTCCAACACCACTTTAAATGAGTAAAGCGATGCGTCTTTTAAATGTTTTGTGCAATATATGCAAACATTCTTCCATATTAGTTCATTTTGATTTGCCATTCAAGATGAAACAGACAGGGTTTCTTTTAGGTATGTGCGGGGGGGTAGGGATGGGGGGGGATAAAATCATTTCGCGACTCTTGGAAGGCAGAATAGCTTTTTTTTTTTTTTTTTTTTTTTTTTTTTTTTTTTTTTTTGCATTCTTACTCAGCGGGCGCATCTTAGCATCTTCATTAACATTGTATACTGATACCTCTCGGTACATATATACATCAGCTATGCCGACTTTCATCCTTGTCATATAGTTCTTTACATGTCTGTCAATGTCAAGCAAAAGATATGCTTCACAATTCCCGGACGACTTAAAACGCATTCCTGTCACTGTTTTGAATGTACTCCTCCATTCTTGCCACATGTTATCAATCAGCCGAGAGAGAGAGAGAGAGAGAGAGAGAGAGAGAGAGAGAGAGAGAGAGAGAGAGAATCTGCGTGTGTTGCTGTTTCTGTTTCGAGTAACAAGGAAAAGACGTGACGAAATAAAAAGAAAACCTTTCACTTGTTCATTAGTATTCATTTATTCATTTACTTTATTTCAACATCCTAAATGTCCTATTTTGTGCGAACTGACGATTGCAATCAACAAACGATGTGAAAATAAAATGATACAAAAATGCCTCCCGACAATCTTTAGAACCACACTGGCTGACGAAATGACTGATTAAGTGATTGTTTGCATTGAACGAATCATTAACCCTATCAACTGAGTCAGTCGTAAAAGAGATAACACAGGTGTGGGTGGAGTCTCTCTCTCTCTCTCTCTCTCTCTCTCTCTCGCTCTCTCTCTCTCTCTCTCTCTCTCTCTCTTCACACCCACACAATATCCAGAACAAAACTCTCTCTCTCTCTCTCTCTCTCTCTCTCTCTCTCTCTCTCTCTCTCTCCCTACACATAATCCAGAAGGAACAAGGCTCTCTCTCTCTCTCTCTCTCTCTCTCTCTCTCTCTCTCTCTCTCTCTACACATAATCCAGAAGGAACAAGACTCTCTCTCTCTCTCTCTCTCTCTCTCTCTCTCTCTCGCTCGCTCGCTCGCTCTCTCTCTCTCTCTCTCTCTCTCGCTCGCTCGCTCGCTCAAAGCATCTACCCACTTTACATAAAAGAATCAAGTGTATTCCATCCGATGCTCCTTTCTCCCGCTGTTTAAGACTAAATACGTTCCGTGATTTTTGCCCTTTCAGTGTAAGCTCTTTAAAACGGTCCTCATATTACCTATCTTATAGTAACTCGATCGTGCCAGCCTGTCTTTGACATAAACTGGACCTGTCCAGCACGCACTTGTGTGTGTGTGTGTGTGGTGTGTGTGTGTGTGTGTGTGTGTGTGTGTGTCTGTCTGTCTGTGTGTCTGTGCGCGTGTTTTTTTACGTGAGAGTGTCTGTGTGTGCGCGCGCACACGTGCATGCGTGTGAATTTACATGCGTGCGCGCGTACATGCGCGCGTACTTGCGTGCCTGTGGGTGCTCATTTGCGTGCGAGTGGGTGTATTGTGTGCGAGTGGTGTGTGTGTGTGTGTGTGTGTGTGTGTGTGTGTGTGTGTGTGTGTGTGTGTGCGTCCGAGCGTCCATGAGTGTGTGTGTGTGTGTGTGTGTGTGTGTGTGTGTGTGTGTGTGTGTGTGTGTGTGTGTGTGTGTGTCCTTAATAGCAGCCAGTATAATTCTGTGTGGGCGAAACGCTGTAGTTTTTGTTGTTGTTGTTGTTGTTATAAAACAATAGCTTTTAACAGCCTCATGTTTTCATAATTGATATAAAAAAGCAGAGAGACAGACTACCAAACGAAACTATATAGAGTGAGAGAGATTAGAGAGAGACAGGGACAGAGAGACAGAGAGAATGCCAAAGACAAAACGTTTTTGTTATCCAGATAATTCAACAGCTTTTCAGTCAACGGTGCAAACGTGTGAGCACATGCCACACAATTTGCACACATATCTGGACACAAACAGCGGGCACAATGGTACAAATGCATACGAAATGCACACTTTGTGCAACCTGTACGAACTCTTAAGCACACATCACTCCAGCACTGCACCCTTCCATTCTCCCGCCTCACACACAGACCGGAAGTGAGGAATGGGATGAGGCACCCCACAACTTGCAGGACAAAGAGAATGTTTGTCATTAATATGGGGTTAATTCACTCCACCCTGTTCGGGTACCTTCTTTTTGACAGTCCTTGGCCATTCTTTGGACGTCTGATCTTAACATTTTCATTGCAAAGAAATGTCTCACATATGTAGGCTATTTTCATGCACCTAAATGGATATACTTCCGAATTTCTTCTTTGAACAGCATGGATACATAGAAAGGAGCATCTGAATTTAACTACTTTAAAAACCGAAAGATTGATGCAGTCTGCTTGCAAGGAGCACATACTGTGGTGGCAGGAGACGTTGTCTTGCAGGAAAAGCAGTGGGGAGGTAGAGTGTATACGCAGCCAAAGGGGAAGTAATTTTGATTTCAAAACAATTTCAAGCAAAGGTTGCATTAGCCAAATTCCAGAGACGTATTCTGATTTCGTCCACTGAATGCGAAAATCATGTGATCACAAATCCAAATGTTTTTGCTGCCCAACCACGCATGGGAAAGAGTGATGTTCTTTCCAGGACTGAGAGACGAAATGGGAGAGCTGGTAGCTTTTGGAGGTTTCAGTTCAAGACATTTTCTCAAGTTAACAAAATACCCTTAAAAATGAAGGGTAGAACTATGGAAGCAGATCATACAGAAGGTGTGTCTAAAGTGGTGAATATAGCAGAAAACTCTATCACAACTTCTTTTTGCAGTGGTTCAGACTACAAGAAAAAAAAAAAAAAGAAAAAGAAACCTGGACGTGCTTATCTGAACGGCATTTCAGTAGCATCGTGGGGGTTCGTTAGCTATTAAGATAAACTGCTCCGGGAAAGATTTTTATTAGAATGGAATAAATCAGGAGGAAGTTTGGGTCGGAGGCTTAAATCAAGATTTTGTTGGAGACTTTCCTGACATGTGCAAATATTAAATCAAGGATTACGTTTGATGAAGTTTCAAATGTAAGTGTATTCCACAGGTCTTCTTTAATAATAAATGAAGACAAAAATCAGGTGCTGGGTTTTTTTTTTTGTTTTGTTTGTTTTTTGTTTTTTTTTTTTTTTTTGCTGTGGCAAAAGGTAGATGTAGAAATATGAATTGAGGTCGTGAAACGAAATGAAAATCATCAACTCTTTGTTGAGAAAGTGTAATGGGGGTGAATTCAAGCTGTTACACTTTTCTGGTTAAATACATCCGTTTAATGTAATCACAAGAGAATGGATTGGTTGAGAAGGAAGACGTACGGAAAATACAGCCGTGGAAAGAGCAGATGCAGGCCAGGTGTAGAGAAAACTTAATCATATAGCACAGTCTTTAAAATCTGACAACGACAGTGAGTTAGTGACGGTATATGCTCTTGACTTCGAAAGAGAATTAGGTATTTCAGGTGATAAATTCATCTAGGTGGTTAACAAAGCCACAACAATGTTTGATTACGTGAGCTGCGATAGAGAAATGTTCATAACATTCATTCCAAAAGTATACTGTCAAAAAATTACAAAACTGGCACCATTGTCATAGAATTTTATGAATTCCCCTCCGTGAAACTTTTTCATGTATGTGAACTGAAAATCAGTAATTAATACACGAGAAGTCGACTTGTTTCTGGAGTGTATGTTTTTGGTCTTCTTGAAGCTCAGAGTTTTAGAAAAGGGGGTAATTTTGTGAAGTGGGTATTACTAGTGGGAGAAATATGCATGAGAAAAATGAAGAAAAGAAAATGAACCATTCGTGGAAATCGTGTTTTAAACAGACGCAAGACTTCGTAAAAAACTCTGTTTATGTTTATTTGTTAAATTATGTCTACAAATAAATGCTGAAGGTGTCAAAATTCTCTCTCTCTCTCTCTCTCTCTCTCCTCTCTCTCTCTCTCTCTCTCTCTCTCTCTCTCTCTCTCTCTCTCTCTCGGCATGCGTGCTTGCATGCGTACGTGCGTGAGTGCATGCGCGCGCGCGCGCGTGTGTGTCTGTGTGTATGTTCTGGTGGAGTGTTTTTTTTTGACTGAACCACAACGGGAGAGAGAGAGAGAGAGAGAGAGAGAGAGAGAGAGAGAGAGAGAGAATGATGATAATAATATTAATGATGATGATGATGATGATGATGAAATAATAATAATAATAATAATAATAACGATGATGGTGGTGATGATGATGGACGACGAATGACGACGATGATGATGATGATGATGATGATGATGATGATGATGATAATGGTGATGATGATGATGAAAGCCAGGCTGACAAGCAGAGATAAAGTTGTCTTTCCCATATTTCATTCTCTTCCTATGTTCTTTATCATTCCCGGTTGTGTGTGTATTGGTTTATTTCTCTTAGTTCTCAGTTTGCAAGGAACATTCATTAACAAAAATTCACCTCAACGCTACTGTAATGTTCATGTCTCTGTTCACCATCCTCTTTTGGCACGCTTATCAGCTCGGATATTCTTTGATTATAAGATTGCTGCTTAGAAAAACAAACAAACAAACCAAAACGAACAACAACAAAAAGGATATGTAACGCAGCTAGAACACAGACAGACAGACAGGTAAGGCAGACAGACAGATAGACAGACAGACAGATAGACAGACAGACAGGTAAGGCAGACAGACAGACAGACAGACAGGTGAGGCAGACAGACAGACTTGTAAGAGTAAGAGAAGGAAGCGATAGATAGTAGGCCTGCAGCCCTGCAAGATGCAGAACCGGAGAGTGCAGTTTCCGCAAGTTTCAGTGATCGTGGGTAACAGGTTGCCCCAAAATCCGACTCCTTTGATATGAGAGAGAGAGAGAGAGAGAGAGAGAGAGAGAGAGAGAGAGAGAGAGAGAGAGAGACAGACAGACAGACAGACAGACAGACAGACAGACAGACAGCAAGGTCGGCAGACAGACAGACAGACAGACAGACAGACAGAGACAGAAGCAGAAAATAACTGACATACATACAAACAGAAAGAAACAGCGAAAAAGAGACATACCGGCACACACACACACACACACACACACACACCACACACACAGAGAGACAGAGAGAGGAGAGAGATGGAGAGAGAGAGAGAGAGAGAGAGAGAGAAGAGAGAAGAAAGAGAAGCAAGCAAGACTACTGACTACTGACTGACAGAGCAAGGTGAATACCTCAAATAGTTCCTGCAATTCCAACGGATCGTGCAGCATCTCCGGATCATCCTTCACAGCTTTCGCCTTGACTCCAAGAGCAAGAGAGAGAGAGAGAGGGTTATGAGAGGGAGTAGAGAGAGACAGAGAGACGCAGAGAGACA
>JADBJO010005185.1:190000-192500 GCA_016801955.1 Conus betulinus
AGTTTACATGTATTTCCATTGCTTTCTTGTGTTTCTTTCTCTGTGTTTCTGAACACACACACACACACACACACACACGCGCGCGCACAGTGTGTGTGTGTGTGTGTGTGTGTGTGTGTGTGTGTGTGTGTGTGTGTGTGTGTGTGCTTTGAATTAGAATTATGATTTTATCATGTTTTTCTGTAATAATTTTTATGCGCTTTGGGCTCTTGCGAGGTAAAGCGCTCTATAAACTTTATAAATATCCTTTACATTACATTAGACACACACACACACACACACACACACACACACACACACACACACACGGGGGGGGGGGGGGGGGGGGGGGGGGGGGGGGGGGAGGAGAGAGAGGGGAGAGAGAGAGAGAGAGAGAGAGAGAGAGAGAGAGGAGCAGCAGACGGACAGACAGACAGACAGATAATAAGAAACAGATAGGCAGAGATGCAAAAAAAACAAAATAAGGCAGAAAGACACACATTGACATAGAAGAATGGGGACAGTGAGAGAAAGACATAAGGGCAGAGGCAGACGGACAGAAAAGCGAAGACAAACCAGCAGATCTACAACTAACCATTCCATAAGTGATAATTAAACTTTTCTTGGTTTGTTTGCACAAGACATTTCCTCTTTTCTTTTAAAGCAGCAATTTAACATTTTTGTGCAGGTGGTATTTTGCAACTTGCGTTTGAACAGAGAAGTTTTAAGAGCCATCTTGAAAGTCAGGAAGGGATGGGCTTGGTGCTGTCTGAAAGTTCGAGAGTTCCACACACTTGCCGCAGAAAAAAGCGAATATCCTCGAACCGTGCAGCTTTTGGTTACAAGAGGGAATTAAAAATATGCGATCTACAGGAGAACGGATGGAACGGGTAGGAGTGTATGTTTTGAATAGATCAGAAATATAAAAAGGCGCTTCAGAAGCAATAATGACAACATCATCAGGCAGATTAGCGCTGAATCCTATGCACGATTTCTTCAGATCTGATGTGTAAATGTATTTTGACGCCTCACAGATAATGCGGGCAGCTGCATTTTGATCACGTTGAAATGGCTTCAGAAATGCTGCCCTTAGGTGAAGAGCACTATAATGATGCAATCTTGAAAGGATGCAGACAGACACCGACGTTTGTGTGGTTTGTTTCTAAGAAAAGATCTGATAGGAGCTGATGCTTCGGAGTTCAATAAAGCAACCTCGGCAAATTTGAGCTATCTAGGGTTTCAAAGGTGGGGTCATAATCGATATAGAAGCCTAGATCACGAGCACATGGCATGAAATGAGATATCAGTGAAGTCTTGAGCTATCGACGGTTGAATTCCAGGGGTCTTAAACCCGAGAGTGTGTGTTAATTATCAATGGTTCGATATAAGAGATGCAATTTTGAAGTTCTTTAAAGAGACTGTCATATTTGTCTATTTTGAAGTTCTTTGACCAGACTGTCATATTTGTCTATTTGAAGTTCTTTGACTAGACTGTAATATTTGTCTCTTTTGAAGTTCTTTGACCAGACTGTAATATTTCTCTTTTGAAGTTCTTTGACCAGACTGTTTTGTCTATTTTGACTTTGACCAGACTGTAATATTTGTCTATTTTGAAGTTCTTTGACCAGACTGTCACATTTGTCTATTTGAAGTTCTTTGACCAGACTGTCATTGTTTTTTGAAGTTCTCTTTGACCAGACGTGTCTATTTTGAAGTTCTTTGACCAGACTGTCATGTTTGTCTAACGTGTCCAAGCTGTGTCAGCGGCAAATATTTCATGGTGAACAGAATGGTTGCCGATGATTTCATTCAAGGGCGTTGAGGTATTGGACCTAGGGACCAAGGAAACGCCACAAAAGTCTAATGGCCCTTTAAAGGACAGTTTTACACTTACAAGGACGAACTGCTGTCAGTTTGAGAGATAAAACTAAAGTGAAATACCGCGGTGTCATATATATGCAAAATGTTGTGTTGAAATGAGATATGAACATGTCATTACCTGTGTCGAAAGCTGCAGACAGATCTAGAAGAAGAAGAAGAGCAAATACTTTGTCATCATCAAGAGATAAAAGCATGTCGTTCAAGATTCGGATGAGAGCAGTTCGTGTGTTGTATCCAGCACGGTATGATGATCGGCGGAAACTGTAAAAATTGTTTGTAAAAGATGCTGGGCTAATAAGTGTAGAATCACTTTCTGCGATCGTTTTGTTTTCAAAAGAAAAGGAAGATGGGAAGTTACTCGGAACATTAGTGTCAAAGCGTTTTTACGTTGAATCGACCACGAGATTGAACTAGCATGCAGCTGAGGTGGGAGGGAGGGGGGTGGGGGGGGGGGGGGGGGGGGGGGGGGGGGGTAGGGTAAGGGGGATATTGAAGAAGTAAATGAAGAGGAGCGGGTCCGTATGCATATTGCTTGAAAAGTTTGTCAGTCAGCCAAAAAGGCTCAGAACAAAGCTACACCATAGTAGGCGTAACAGGCAAAGATGAAATGAATTCCATCCTCTTTGTAGAATGAAACGGT
>JADBJO010005185.1:197500-200000 GCA_016801955.1 Conus betulinus
ACAACACACACACACCCAACAGAGATAGGAGAGAGAAGCAAGAGAGAGAGAGAGAGAGATGATAGAGAGAGAGAGAGTAGAGAGAGAGAGAGAACGAAGGATGTAAAACTTCACAGATAAAATTATAGATGAAGCCTGCACTCTACAACAACAAAACGACGTAACAGTTTTAGTTATAAAATACAGAATAAGATACTGTGAAAATCTTCTCCAATTGGAAGAAGTGAAATTAAATTCCAAACTTTTGCAATTACGGGCTTCTTCATGAAGAATCTGAAGAAGCCTTTGCGGGAAAAGCTCGTATTTTGATTTGTCCCTGTAGGAAAAGATTTTCAACTTTCTTTTGATACTATCTATCTAGCTAGCTAGCTAGTAAATCTCTCTCTCTGCTCTATATCTCTTTCTATTAACTATCTATCTCTCTCTAGATCTCCCTCTGTGTTGTGTGTGTGTTGTGGTGTGTGTGTGTGTGTGTGTGGTGTTGTGTGTGTGTGTGGTGTGTTTAAAAGATATTATTCATTTGAAAGGAATGGAAAATGGCATGAAAAACACGTGTGACGGGGGGGACTGACAGGGATATAAGGATAGATATCTAGATAGAGGGTGAGCTATATAGATAGGGATTTAGTTTAGGGATAGATGGGGGATAGACAGACAGAGATATATCAACAAGTGACAGTCTTCATTTTTAAGAACAGACCACTCGCAATCGAAATACCCACGACAAGAAGTGGCAGCCTGGCTTAAAAATCTCATGCTGCATCTTTGTCGTTTTCGGTTTGCAACAGAAACTAGGCTGCTATTTAATAAAATGTAATACAACTAGACTTACGCATACCTCCACCACCACATCCGCTCACCCCCTGCCCTCCCGGCCACCCCCCGCCGCACCCCCGCACCAAGCACCCCCCCCCCCACATCCAACCGCCTCCCACCGCCCACCGCGAGAAGAAAAGACCCACCCCCCCACCCTCCCCCAACAAAAAAAGCAAGTATAAAGAACGAAGAAAGAAAGAAATAATGAATAGGATATAGTGAAGATCAATGAACTGGTGAAAAGATTACGACACAGGAAACACTAGCTGTCGTTTTTGTTTTAATATTATTATCATGATTGTGTCGGTTCATGTTATAATCATTATTATCATATTATTATTATAGCATTATTAATTGGTTTTTGTTTTTTCCTTATTATTTTGATCTTGTTATCGCGCTGTTGTTGTTCTTGTTTTATCTGCTTGCTGTTGCTTTTTTGGTTGTCGTTGTTTGGTTGTTGTTAAGGCACCGTCAAGGCCAGCACGCGGTCTGCTTTAATAAATTCGCCTAGCATTCACCTTCCATTGTTTAAGTTACATTCCGGCGTCCGTGTCTAATCTGCTGGCCCCCCCCCCCCCCTCCCCCCATTCATCATAATTCACTCCCCGGCGTGTTGAATAATAAAGCCCATTTTGTTTTGCACCACATTCAAGGCACAGTCGCGAGGGTTATGCAGCACCAGGGGACCGGCGTGAAATTTAAAAAAACTCATTCATGAAAAAGGGTCAGGGGCGGGGAAAGGGCAAATTCAGTGACATCAGTCTACTCTGGTGGGGCTAAGTAATATGTGTTTTTTTTTTTTACGTAGTTTTGACATTACAAATTTGTTTCCGTGTGTATTCTTTCTTTCTTCTTCCCTTCGCTTTTTTTTTTTTTTTTTTGTTTTTTTCTGATCTTCTTTTCAATCTTTTTTCCGCTTCTCTCTTTCTTCCTTTTTTTTTTTTCTGTCTTGTTGTGCTAACTGGCCTTATTCTTCTGTCCCTTCTTTCTGTCTTTTCTTTGTCTGCTTTCTTCAACTGTCTGTCAATCTTTCATCCTCTTCCTCCCTTTCTTTCTTTCTTTCTTTTCCTTTTCTTTTTTCCTCTCTTTCTCATCTTTTCTTTTTCTTTCTCTTCTTCTTTCCTTTCGTCTCCCTTTTCCTTTCCTTTCAGGATCTTTTACCTTCTTATCTCACTTTTTCTTCTTTTCTTTCTGGTCGTTTCTCTCCCTTTTGCCATTTGCGCCCCACATTCACAGCCTTTTCGCTCCTTTTCGGAGGGGTTTAATTCCCTTTCTTTCTCCCTTTATCCGGGGGTATCTTTTCCTTTTCCTACCCTGAAGTTTTCATTGCAAATTTCTTGTTCTCTCCAATCTGTCAGTCTACTCCCTGTATCGTCTTGCCTTCATATGTGTCTTCCTCCTTTACGTTCCTTGTTGTAACAGTCTTTCAATTTCCTTTCCCGTGTGTATTCCTTCTTTCTCTACCTGCTTTTTTGTCTGTTTCTTTTTTCTTTGTCTTTTCTTTTTCTTCTTTTGTCTTTCTTTTCTTCCTTTTTTTTCTTCTTGCTATTTCGGTTTTTTTTCTTCCCCCCTATCTTCATTTCTTTCGCTTTGTTCCCTTTCTCCTTTATTTTGATCTTACCTTTCTTCTTTTTTTGTTGTGTTTTCCCTTCTAATTCTGTCTTTCTTCCTTTTCCTCTTTCTG
>JADBJO010005185.1:205000-207500 GCA_016801955.1 Conus betulinus
GCCTGACGGGTGTGTTTCGGATGCTGGGTTCTGAAGGGTTTGTCCTGTTCAGTTCCACTTCCCTCCCTAGGATCCGTGTGGCAACTGGCTCCTCTTCTGCTTTCTTTGTCTCAGCTCTTCACTGCTGACTTTCCTGTCATCCATAACGTCATTGGGTGAGAGCACAACAATGGATGACGCTCAGTTTGTTGGTCCTCTTCTTCTTCGCGGCTTGCTAGGCTCTAATGATGCACGAACCGACAGGATCCCGTAAAGGCACTTCAAGTGCATGCTGTACTTCTGGTGCCAGTATCATGACCACTTTTTCAGTATGTGGAAGTACCATCTTCTCTGTGCCCAGTGTCTGACAGTATCTCTCCGGATGTTACTTTGACCTGACCTGGCTCCGAGCATTTTATCGTGTGTAAACCCAGCTTAGAAATATAAGTCCTCATCTACCACGCTACTTAAATCCTAATGCTCGTCGATGTCATCGACATCATGATTCTGTTTATGAGAACCCGGAGAGGGACTAGCCTTACAATTTCCAGACAGCACTCACTCCAAGGCCTGATAGCCCTCTCTATTCGAAGGCCCTTCCTCACCCAAGTTTAATTCTGTACAGTGCGTAGTCGATACTTGCTTTTTACGTGAATGAGGTCTCAATCCCTTGAACAATACCCAACCTGGAGGATCACGTACATCATATCGTCTGGTCTCTATCAGATCTGTTCTTCTGGGTTGAACCTGCCGGGAGCAGAAGGTTCCCATAGCTCTAGGGGTCGTGGAGTCACACAAGCTGTGCTACCACACTACTGTGTCATTTGTGCCGTCAGGACAGAGGCTGTGAGCAGTGAAAATGGTTAATTATGGCGGTTATCTCCAGTGTCTGGTACTCTGGACGTCGGGAAGTGGTTATCCCTAGCGGATCTATATACAATATGGGAAACGAGACCGCCTGATGCCAGAGTAAATGCATGCCCGTGTTCGTATCTGTTTTGTGAATATTCATTAACGTTTTCCTGGCGATGACGTGTGACTGTCATTTCACGGCAACAAGCAAGAAGACGAGTAATTATGAAGCAGCAATATCGGTGATTGTTATAATTTGCAAGGCGATTTTGTTTAAATGACATATAAGACCAAAAGTTTAGGAAACGAGTAATTATGAGGCAACAATATCATGTTTTCATGGTGATCACGTCTGACCACCACATGAGGCCAAAACGCAAGAAATTTAATATTTATGGAGAAACAGCATCACCGACCATGACTTTTTCTTAAGGCAAAACATGATAAGTATCATACTTTAGTCGATTTTATTTTTTTTCAAGCTAGTCGGTTGCCATAGTCTCCAGGCAGTGGTAGTTCCTGCGGATCAGCCAGAAGTTCTAATGAGCTACCCACACTCATTCGCGGAGCGTAGGGCTGGGTCAAAGAAAAAGAAAGGACACTCAGTTTAGGTTTCAGTGGACTGAATCGTCTACACATCTGTCTCTGTTGTTTTGCCCCAAACAAATCAACACAGAAACAGAGCATGGTGCAGGGTGATATATGACAAAGCCCGTTTATACGATTCAACATTAATTCACAGACAGTGGGCGCTTCTAGGCAGACCTGGGAACCGTCTTTATTATTAATATTCTGATGTTTCTATCCAAATATCGGAATCCAGAGTCTTTTTTCTGTACTTCTTTTTGTCAGTCAGTCACACGGTCAGTCAATCAGTCAGTCAATCTGTCTGTCTGCCTGTCTGTCTGTCTGTCTGTCTGTCTGTCTGTCAGTCAGTAGCTCTCTCTCTCTCTCTCTCCTCTCTCTCTCTCTCTCTCTCTCTCTCTCTCTCTCTCTCTGTGCATGTCTGTTTTCGCTGTTTCTGCCTATGTCTGTCTGTCTGTCTGTGTGCACGTGTGTGTGTGTGTGTGTGTGTGTGTGTGTGTGTGTGTGTGTGTGTGTGTGTGTGTGTGTGTGTGTGTGAGTGAGCACGTGTGCGTGTGTGTGTGTGTGTGTGTGTGTGTGTGTGTGTGTGTGTGTGTGTGTGTGTGTGTGTGTGTGTGTGCGCGCGCGAGCGAGCGCGCGTGCGTGCGTGCGTGTTTGTGCTCTCTCTCTCTCTCTCTCTCTCTCTCTCTCTCTCTCTCTCTCTCTCTCCTCTCTCTCTCTCTCTCTCTCTCTCTCTCTCTCTCTCCTCTCTCTCCCTCTCTCTCTCTCTCTCTGCGCGCGCGCGCGTGTATATGTGTGTAAGTGAGTGACTTTAAGTTTCGGTCTGTTTGGTCATTCTTCCGACGTACATTCCAGCTACCTCCGTCTCTATGCCTCAGTCTGTGACTGCCTGTCTGCCTGCCTGGGGTGAGTATGGTCATCCTCAAGATGTACATACCAAATCAACATCTTCCACGCGTGATGCTAGGCACGCCAAAGATCTCATAATGACGTTCTGGCCTTTGTAAGGGGCAGACTGGGAGGATTGGAGGAGATAAGGATGTCGCGTGGTCTCCTCTCTCTCTCTCTCTCTCTCCTCCTCTCT
>JADBJO010005185.1:220000-222500 GCA_016801955.1 Conus betulinus
ACTATTGAAGGAGGAATTGGTTGGAGGCCATAGTCCACTGGGTGACTGAATTCGAGAAGTCATTCAGTCTGGCGTTACAATGATGCCGGTGCTGCAGAAGTCACACCCTGGTAGTGCAACGTTCGCAGTGGAAACAGTATGAAGGTGTGAACTGGGGATTAAGCCTGGGAGAAGACGAGAACAGAAGGGGTGCGGCTGGTGGTAGGAGGTTAAACGTGCATGCATGCATGGGGATATCAACAGCGGAGGGTCGTGGTCGTGGAGATAGGCAAAGGTCAGTTGGCAGCGAACCTTTCACAGCACACCACCGAAAACAACAAGCGGATAAACAAACGCATAATAAAGCAAGGTCACGATAATCGGCATGGTCAGCTATTCTCTGGGAGTAAGGCAAGCGGAAAAGGGCGAACAAGCAAAAACAAACATACAAATTAAAGTATTTTTAATGCATAAAACTGCTGTTATGACCATGACTTAGATGTCTGTATGAGGGCTGTGATAGTGGAGGATGAGAGAGAGAGAGAGAGAGAGAGAGAGAGAGAGAGAGAGAGAGAGAGAGAGAGAGAGAGGCGATGATCGTGGTGAACAATCCCTCTTTAATCTTCTGTTCTAACGCCGTCACACTGGCAGACTGGCTCTCGGAATAAGATGCGTGGTCCATTTCGGAGCCTCCGAACCACCTTTAGAGCCTGTCTTGTAACGCGGTGAGCACTGGCGATGTCTCCTGTCTCAATGCCTGGAAGATCCCACGGTTTGGAGAATGTCCTGCAATGCCTGGTCCCCTTCTCCACAGAAGGAAACAGGGGACAGCATTAGTTGGCAGCGTTTGTACGACTGGCAGTTCTGGTTGTTGCTCCGTGTCTGCAGACAAAATCTGACTTACAACATGCTCCTGATGTTTCAGCTGATGGTTGAACAGCTCCGTAGAGAGAGCTCATGATGACCTTCATCTTCATTAGACCAGCACCTGCTTTGTTTTGTGTGTGTGTGTGTGTGTGTGTGTGTGTGTGTGTGTGTGTGTGTGTGTGTGTGTGTGTGTGTTTTTTCTTTTTTTCTTTTTCTTTTTTTTTTTCTTTCTCTTTTTATTTTATTTTATTTTATTTTGCTAATCCTAATCTCATTGCAGTCAAAATGCACGGTATCTTCTCAGGATGAGATAGGACAGGAATGGTTTTCTAGTTTATGACTTCTTTTCTCTTTCATTTTCTGTTTTCTACTGATGGACTGCTCTTCTTTCACCCCCCTTTTTTTAAGGGCATGATAAGGGAATGCACGAGGCAGAAAGCTTCGATGGAATGCATTGTTAACAAAGTGCTTTTTCATTGGTGTTATTGGCGCTGCGTTTGATGAAGGAGGACGAATGTGGATGGATTCTCGGATGTAAAAAAAAAAATCATGCAATCGGGGTAAAAGGCCAAGTGAGGTTTTCCTGGCTCTGCCAATAGTAGTAACCATTACAGCAAAAGAATCGTTTCATTTTCTTAGCACAAGACAACAGATGTCGACTCCATCTTGGACTTGACAATAGTTGGTGGATATCATTTCGTTCATCTTGGCAGCCTCACATATGACAGTCTGCTTGTTTTGACGCGCTCTTGTGTCTGTCTGTGTGTGTGTGTGTTTTTTTTTTTTCGTGTGTGTGTGCGCGCGCGCGCGCACGCGCGCGCGCGCGCGTGTGTGTGTGTATGTGTGTGTGTGTGTGTGTGTGTGTGTGTGTGTGTGTGTGTGTGTGTGTGTGTGTACGCTTTGAGTTAGAATTAGTATTTTATCATGTTTCTGTAATATGCGCGTTGGGCTCTCGCGAGGTAAAGCGCTATATAAATACCTTTTTACATTACATTACATGACATTACATTACATGACATTACATTACATTCTGTCCATTTCTTTGTTCTTTTTCTGCCTGAGGAAAAGCTGATGTAGGCTCCTTTGCTGATAGTGATTTGGGTTGTTGTCATATTCTCTGCGGTGTTGATTTGATTGACTGCAGGACCTGCTGCAGAGTTTGTTTATAATATGGCATGTTTATTCATATCTGTCTACTTGCTTGATAGTTTGTCTGTCTGCCTATCTGTCTGTCTGTCTGACTGTCTGACTGTCTGTCTGTTGTCTGTATGTCTGTATGTCTGTCTACCTGTCTGACTGACTGTCTGTATGTAAATATAATCTTATGCGTGTACATAGGTTTGTATGCATACATGCATAGATGGATGGATGGATGGATGGATGGATGAATGGATGGATGGATGGATGGATATACGGAATGTATATAGTATGTTTGTTTTACATGTGCGGCCACGTAACCCTCGAGAAATTTTTATCCTGCGTGACCGCAAACACCATAAACTACTTTCACACGTTCACCCGTGCATGTCAGACACTCTATACATGGCACTCTTATATTCTGTCAAGCTGTCACCTCGCCACAAGGCTACAAGTGTGCGCACATTTGTGCTTCTTTCGGGGAGGGATAGAGGACAGGCAGCGGGGTTGGGGAAGA
>JADBJO010005185.1:230000-233761 GCA_016801955.1 Conus betulinus
GTGCAGCCAACAGGTACAGATACCAAACCTACTTATACTGTCCGTCCGCTTTCTTTGAAGCGGGTCAAAGAGGTGTATAATTTGAAGAAACAGGTAACGTGAAGGAGCGGGTGGAGGAGATGGTGTCTGAATCCATCATCCTGCGTTGTTTTTAATGCCTCCCACGCAGATCATTTAGAAGGATACGAAAGAAAGAGAAGGCAAAGAAATCGGATGACAAACACAAAGTACTTGCTTTTTCCATTTTGTCCATCCATCACAGCGTTGACTGTGGCATGAGACGAAAGCAGTTTCGTAAGGCTGAGGATCAGAATGAAAGGTACTATGTGGAACTGTTTGGAAAGCTATGTGGTTTGGGATTTCTTTTCAATGACATGAGTGACGAAGAGTGTCGGGTGTGACCATGCAAGCAGTTCTGCATTTAAGAGCAGAAAAAGTCCATTCTCGTCTCCTGTACATAATCACTCTGCTGAATTCTGGGTGCCAGATATCCTGTCAGCAGCAGAACAGAGAAACCCTACTGAAACGTAAAAGGTTCAAAAGTTTTTAGACAGACACTGTGATATAGTCACAGAAGCAAGAAGAAATCAGTGCAGCTCTTCAAAGAAATGTATAGAGCACTAAGATTTACGGACTTAAAAAGACTAGCTCGGCAGTGGAATTTTGACTTTGCTGGGAAAGTCACATAAGCTTTATTTACAGTTAACAATAAATACATTAATATACAGACTAGATGCACTATCTTGATCATAATAGTGTAAGCTATTCGCAAATGCAAATAATGTATGTGAGATCAATATAAGCATCCTGATATATCTTTATGATGTTCTGTTGGTTTTTTTTTTCAACATGTTCCGATGTACATAAGAAAATCCCAAGGTGACACATGTAATCAAAAGGCGATTCGTGATGTTTCCAGAAATAATAGTAGAGGTCAGAAAAAAGAAGAAATTTGCATAGTGAGGGAGAATTAGTAACATTTTCTAACTTAGCATTACAGTTTCAACTGGATGATGTCCGTGTTTTAACTTTAGGCATACGTTTCTATGAAGAGACTGAATAAGACAGCCTCAGTATGGACGGGGAGACAAAACGGGCTGACGGAGAGTCACCATGTTCAACATCCTAATAATAGTTATTTCGTTTCCGCCACAGCACCTGCACGCGCCCACATCACCTAATAACGAAAAGAGCAGCGCTGTTCGTGAAATGAGAATGAACGACTCGTGTCACTTGAAATGACGAAACTACCAAAGGGTCCAATTACCACAGAATGGAAGAGGGAAAGATCCGCAATTTTCGGGTGAAGGGTAGGCTTAAAGAAAAAATGGCCATGTCTAATGGAAACCTGAGCAGCGAAAGTCTGTCTGATGAACCAAACCAATCTGGAACGGATTTTGTAACTTCTGGTATGACGAGGGGTTAGTGTGGTCTTGTCAATGTACTCAAATTAGGTAGATTGACAGGTTGGGACTCTCTGTCCACTGGGCATTGACATCCCAGAATGAACTTACCAACCAGACACTGCACAACACAGAGAGAGAGAGAGAGGAGAGAGAGAGAGAGAGAGAGAGAGAGAGAGTGGGGGCAGGGGGGAGCAATGTCTGTTCCACCTTCCTTTCGTTATTTCTCACCGTCATCGTCTTTCCTAACGCCGTCACACTTGCACACTGGCTCCCGGAACGAAACGACTGGTCCTCAGTCCTATTCTTGTCGAGTGGTGGACATTGGCCACATCACCTCTCTCAGCCGCTGGAAGGTCCCACGTTCTTGGCAGTAAGACTGTTCAATGGTCCGGCCTGCTTCTCCACTACAGCAGAGAGGCGCCAGCAGGACATGGAGCCTTTGTACATGTGGTTGTACAGGCGGTTTCTCCCTGCCTGCAGGGCGGTCCTCATCTCTGTCGTGTCGACGGCTTACTTTCTGCACATCTTCTATCTTACGAGGTACCGACAACAGTTCTTTTTCAACGATGTACCGAGTTTCTTTCTTTGTTTTTCATTTCTGCTCATCCTTAGTCTTACTACAGTAAAGGTGCACATTGTCTTCCGGGGATGAGGTAAGATAGCAGTTGTTTTTTTTTTTTGTTTTTTTTTTGACAATGTACCGAGCTTCTTTCTTTCTTTCTTCAGTATACCATAGAGAAGTGCACAGGGTACTGAGACAAAGAAGATCGGTGCAACACATTGTGAAACATTTGTTTCCCTTGCTAGACATTTCTGTGTTCATTGTGCTGTTTTTAACAGAGGGTGAATACAGATCTGTACACATGTATGTATGTATGTATGTATGTATGTATGTATGTATATGTATGTGCGTGTGTGTATGCTCGCGCGCGCGCATCTGTGTGTGTGTGTGTGTGTGTGTGTGTGTGTGTGTGGTGCGCGCGCGCGCGCGCGCGCGCGCGCGCGAGAGCGCATGTTGTGGTGCCATTGGATTCTATTTTTCATATCTTAGTGGTGAGAAACGCCACATAATTTACAGACTGTGGTATATCTTCATTTGATGTCAAAGGCTTCAGGCCAGGCGATATGAATGATTCTGTTTTCTAGCGGACTTCCGTGGTGCCCAGATGCTGCTAGTGAAGGATTTTATGTTCAAAATCAAATGCCCTAATTTGTCATTCCCGCTTCCTTTTGCTGACAACGCCCACCCCCACTCCCGTTTTTCTTTTTCAAATCTTTGCCAAGTCATTATTGTAGTAGCCCACACGGATTTCTTCCACTACTAGTTTGTTCAACGGGCACCACGGAAGTCCGCTTGAAAACGGAATCATTCATATCGCCTGGCCTGCAGCCTTTGACATCAAAATGAAGATATACCACAGTCTGTAAATTATGTGGCGTTCTCACCACTAAGATATGAAAAATAGAATCCAATGGCATCACAACATGCGCTCGCGCGCGCGCGCGCGCGCGCGCGCGCACGCACACAACACACACACACACACACAAAACACACAGATGCGCGCGCGCGAGCATACACACACGCACATACATACATACATACATACATACATACATAAATACATACATGTGTACAGATCTGTATTCACCCTCTGTTAAAAACAGCACAATGAACACAGAAAATGTCTAGCAAGGGAAACAAATGTTTCCACAATGTGTTGCACCGATTTCTTGTCTCAGTAACCCGTGCACCTTCTCTATGGTATACTGAAAAAACTGAAAGAAGAAAGAAAGAAGCTCGGTACATTGTCAAAAAAAAAAAACAAACAAAAAAAAACAACTGCTATCTTACCTCATCCCCGGAAGACAATGTGCACCTTTACTGTAGTAAGACTAAGGATGAGCAGAAATGAAAACAAAGAAAGAAACTCGGTACATCGTTTTGAAAAAAGAACTGTTGTCGGTACCTCGTAAGATAGAAGATGTTGCAGAAAGTAAAGCCGTCGACAAAACGACAGGAGATGAGGACCGCCCATGCAGGAAGGGAGAAAAACCGCCTATGTACAAACCACATGTACAAAGGCTCCATGTCCTGCCTGGCGCTCTCTGCTGTAGTGGAGAAGCAGGCCGGACCATTGAACAGTCTTACTGCCAAGAACGTGGGACCTTCCAGCGGCTGAGAGAGGTGAGTGTGGCCAATGTCCACCACTCGACAAGAATAGGACTGAGGACCAGTCGTTTTCGTTCCGGGAGCCAGTGTTAAAGTGTGACGGCGTAGGAAAGGACGATGACCGGTGATGACATAACGAAAGGAAGGTGGAACAGAAATTGGCTCCACCATGCCCCCACTCTCTC
>JADBJO010005186.1:0-17500 GCA_016801955.1 Conus betulinus
TCCATCGTCGTTCTCATCAACCGTGGGACAGGGGAGAGCTGCCGACATTGCTGTATCGCTTACAGGCCACGCTGCCGTGCCAGACCTTTCCGAAGGTTGCGGAGTTACCGGCGCTTCTGCCAGAAGGAAAATGGCCGCTATGCGCTTATGTGGTTTTCTTCGGTTTTCACAGTTGGGCGTGCTACTCTCCTCTCTCTCTCCTCTCTCTCTCTCTCTCTCCTCTCTCTCTCTCCTCTCCTCTCTCTCTCTCTCTCTCTCTCTCTCTCTCTGTCTGTGTTGTGTGTTTGTGTATGTGTGTATGTGTGTTTGGTGTGTGTGTGTGTGTGTGTGTGTGTGTGTGTGTGTGTGTGTGTGTGTGTGTTCTTGATCTCCACTTTGTCTCGATCGACACCTTCTTCCTTTCGTCATCCCCTGATTTTTTTTTTTTTTTCCTTCTTTCTTTAAATCTTCTTCTTCTCGTTCCTTTTCTATTTTGCTGTTGTTTTTTTATTGTTGTCATGGTCCTTTCTTGCTGTCGTTGTTGTTCTTCTTATATTCCTCCTCAACACCCCTTTCTCATGCCGTCCTCTTTCATCATCATCATCATCATCGTCATCATCATCATCGTCGTCGTCGTCGTCGTCGTCGCCGTCGTCGTCGTCATCATCATCATCATCATCGTCGTCGTCGTCGTTGTCATCATCATCATCATCGTCATCATCGTCGTCGTCGTCGTCATCGTCATCGTCATCATCATCATCATCATCATCATCATCATCATCATCATCTACTTCTTCTTTGCATTGATCCTTACGCCGTGGTTTCCAGTGTTCTACAACCTATTCTTGTTCTCTGACTTGTCATTGACACCTCAGTAATCTTGTGAGCAGGAGTCAAGAAAGCTGATTTCCCTGCGGGCAGTTTGCCATGCCTTGTCACAGGAAAATGGAGGCGTAGGAGGAATGGCAGCAACATGGGATGATCAATCGAAAATTCTGCACATTTTACCTCTGAATCATTTGAACAGACCACTGCTTATTACCTACCCTAGAATTACCACGGTACGCGACCTCCGTCTCCTATGTCTTCATCGACTTCTTCTCACTAACTCATTCGTCACCAGGTGTACGGGGAATCAGTTAGCTCCCATCGCCAGCCGCTGTTAAAGATCACTGTGTGCAAACGCGCCCACAAATCCATCCCTCTTGAAGCAAGGCCCTCTGTTATATTTAGCTTAAAATAAGAGAAAATGGTTTTCATTTCAAATCCGTCACAGGACTTTTTGTTTGTCCTTCCATCATGTGAGAAATCTATAAAGCCCTTTTCACACCAGACGAGTTTCTCACACTTGCTCAAAAAAAAAAAAAAAAAGATTTTGTTCGCGCACTTCTTTCCCCTGTCAATCTGTGATCAATTCAGGTGAGTTCGCAGGAAAGCAGGATGCAAATCCACTGGTATTATGACTTGGATGCAGAATTCGTTTCTCATTTTTTGGCAGTTCTCTTGTGGTGTTCAAACATACTTATCTCAGTAAGACGTATAAAATTACACGCGGAATCATGTGTAGCAGAGATTCTGAAAACGATGGTAAATTGTCGACTGATGATGGTGAACAGCGACAAACAAAAATAACAGAAACATCATGCCAAAGCAGGTGGCGGATTGCGAGCATATGACCTGTATCATAATCAGATTTGTCGATCATCTCCTCTGTGTGATTGTTTCGCAGGAAAAAAAAAGTTGAGAATGTTAACACAGGAAAAAGGGCGAGTGAATGCTCTGGCGTTCATCTACTAGCTGGCAACTCATGTTGAATGTCAAAAGACGAGCGCGAAAGCGAGCTGTTTTACGTGTAGAACTTGCCAGGCGTCACAGAGGCTTTAGTCCTACAAAATATCTTTGAAGCTGGTGCAGAAATCAAATATTAATGCCATGCAGCATTTGGTTTTGAACAGGTTAAGGTAGCCATGTCGTCTTGTTAACGGTTTTTCTGCAGTCCAGGGTCTCCGGTTCTCCAGAGTATAATGGAAGAGGGAGAAAATGAAATGAATGAAATGATATAACACGAAACAAAACATAAAAAAAACTAATAAATTGAAATAAAAGGTGAGAAGTGATCCAACTTATTTTGAGAAATTTGGCTGTATACGGAACTGCTGACAAATACAATGTTATTAATTTCAGCCTCCAGTGTTGGATCAGGAGTCTCGTATAGCGCCCCCCCCCCCCCCCCCCCCCCCGCCCCCCGGGCACAAACTACTACAGCTTTGTCTCAGCCCTCGCCACACTCCACGGATAAAGACAGATGAGAACAGAAATCATTGAGCAACGGCCTGCACCAAGTTCCAGTTCCTATTCACGAGCATTCTATTTTGATGATTTTTTTTTATCTTCTGTACATTCTTCTGTGTCTTCCTCTTCTACATATTCTTCGGCATCTCCCTTTTCTTTTTGTTATTATTCTTATCATCATCATCATCATCATCACAACATCATCATCATCATCATCATCACCACCACCACCACCACCATTGTCTTCTTCTCGTTCCTGTTCTTGTTCTTGTTCTTGTTTGTTTTGTGCTTGTTCCTGTTCTTCCTGTTCCTCCTCCTCCTCCTCCTCCTCTTCTTCTTCCTCCTCCTCCTCCTTCTCTCCTATTCGTTTTTCTTCTTCTCCATGTTCTTCTTCATCTCTTCCTCCTTTTTCTCTACATCATTTTTTTTGTCCAAAAGATTGCATTTTTTTATTTGGCCAGACATTGGGACTCATCGATCGTCGTTAAAAGGAAGTAATGCTCTCTCTCTCTCTCTCTCTCTCTCTCTCTCTCTCTCTCTCTCTCTCTCTGAGGTCAGTCCGCGCCTAATCAAACGGGGCTGCTGTTTTCCCTTTCTTCGCGTCAACACCTGTGACAGATCCATAGCTATTGAAAAAATCCTTAGTTATTGACAGATCCTGGACTGTTGACAGAGTCATAAGCTTACCTATTGACAGATCCAAGTCTAATGACGAGTAATATTTATAGGCAGCTCGGTGTTTATTGACGGCGCCATTTTTATTGAAAGATCTCTTACTATTGACAGAGCCCGTTCATTGACAAATTCTTGACTATCGACAGATCCGTGACTATTGACAGATCCGTATTGACAGTGTCATTTTTATGGACATGTCCTAGACCACAGACAGTACAACATCGATCGGCAGACTTGTAACTACAGACAGGGCCAAAAACTGCGGACAGATTCGTGGCTATTGACAGAGTTATATCTGTTTTGCAGATTTATGTCTGTGAACAGGTCCATAGCTGTAGGTGATTCCGTGACTATAGGCAGATCCGTGGCTACTGAAAGACCCATGATCAGTGACAAGCCATTCCTATCGAAAGACCCATGGTCAGTGACAAAGCCATTCCTATCGAAAGACCCATGGTCAGTGACAAAGCCATTCCTATCGAAAGACCCATGGTCAGTGACAAAGCCATTCCTATTGACAGATTCCCCGCTGTTCGCAGATCTATGTGTTTTTTAGGAGGGTGGATGAGACTGAACAGCTAAACATAGAGTACCTTTATCTCAAATTCGTTCCTATTTATATGTACAGACTGATGCAAGATGGATAAATGAATTGACAAGGAATGACCGAGCACAGTGGAAAGAGTGGGATACTTTTAATGATATGTATGTTTATAATTTGTTGTAATATGTGAATTGTGATGATGGCACCACAAACAATTTTTTTCTTGTTTTCTGTGAGGACAAATGAAATATCGTGTTTCCTGTGTATCGCGTATGTCTGTTGACAGATCTGTAACGGCTGACACAGTTGTACCTGTTGACATCCATGGAGCACTGACACACCTGCATTGACACATTTTTTACTATTAACAAGTCGTATCGATGAGAAATTCATTAACAATGACGTAATGCTTAACAGATTTATGTCTATTTCACAGACCCTTATCCGTTGAAAGATATACGACAACGGGCAGAGTTCTTGCCAGATTTATGTCCATTTCACAGACCCATATCTGTTGAAAGACATACGACTATGGACAGAGTTTATGTTTCATTTACAGATAGTGACTATTGGCTGAGCCACATCTACAGACAGGTCTATGGCCATTGAAAGAGTAATGTTTATGGACCGATTGATCTCTATCGACAGATACGTATCTACTGAGAAATTCATGGCTGTGGGCAGGGCCGGTATCATTCACACACACACACATACACACACGCGCGCGCGAGCGAGCACACCCACCCACCCGCACGCACGCACATACATACACACACACACACACACCACTCTCTCTCTCTCTCTCTCTCTCTCTCTCTCTCACACACACACACACACACACACACACACACACACACACACACAGACCCACAGACACACGCACACACACACACACACACACACACACACACACACACACACACACACACACACGCACACACACACACACACACACACACACACACACACACACGTACGTGCACATGAGCGCATGCGTGCATTTCCCACGCTCGCGCAAACAACACAGTTTCGGTCGTAGATAAGGCCATAGGTATTGCACGTCTTGGATACAAAATGATTGTTTTTAAACACATATTTTTTTTAAAAAGTGGATGTGATGGTGTTTACTTTTCTTACTCGCTCTTCACAAACACTTTTTTTGTCGAAAATGGACAGCGGTATGTGCTGGTCCATATACATGTTTTTTGCCACATGCCTTACAAACGTACTATTCTTATGGTTAGTTCTCATATACGGCGTATGAAACGGTGTCTGTTGCGGGATGGGGGGGGGGGGGGTAGATGGAAGGCGGCAGGAGAGAGAGAGAGAGAGAGAGAGAGAGAGAGAGAGAGGACAATACCATACCATAAACACCAAATCCATTGATCCTTTCAGGTGTGGGAGCGAGGTACCGGTAGAGCGGGAGTGAAATGCACTCCAACAAAGAATGCAAACTGTGATACCCCTCCACTCTCCACCCCAACCCTTCGTCGCTCTTTCGCCAACCAACTCCCTTCCCCTCCTGTTTGATGACTTCTCCTCTCGCCAGACGAGTGGGCGAGGAAGCTGTGGGAAGGCATTTAGATCGAATCTCCTGGGGACAGTGGGACAGTTGAGAGCCGCGCTTTACACCACCCGACTCTATTTCGGGAGCTAATGAATGCATGTTGTCCTCCTACTCCAGATCACTCGTCGGACGCCGATGGCCAGTTAGAAAACAATCACCTCCTCCCCCCCCCCCCCTTCCTGCCCCTTTTCCACCCTTCTACTCCCTCTAACAGTTTCGATTTTTTTGGTGCCCTGCATGCAAGTAAGTAAAGAACGAATCCATCCATTGTGGTCAGTAAAGCAAAGAGTGGAGGAAGGGGTTGCCTTTTGTGTGTAGGATAAGAACAGGCACAACTGAACACAGATTAAGCGACTCAACAGCAGGGCAGCGTCTCCTCTGGTGGGTTGCTTTATAACGACCTGTTAGGGATCGCTTCCTGCAGGCTGCCAATACTGGGGTTGCAGTAATTCATGGAGCCTATTGTTGTGTATTTGGTGTGATGTCCAACACCGTCCAACTCCCTACTCTTCCTGTCATTTCTCTCTCTCTCTCTCTCTCTCTCTCTCTGTCTCTGTCTGTCTGTCTGTCTGTCTGTCTGTCTGTCTCTCTCTCTCTCTCTCTCTCTCTCTCTCTCTCCTCTCGTCTCTCTCTCTCCTCTCTCTCTCTCTCTCTCTCTCTCTCTCTCTCTCAGCACTTTCTTTTGTGTCATGTTACTTGTTAAAACCCAGCCAAGACCCAAGTGAAGAAACTAAAGTGGAAGTAGGAAAAAAGTCACTACATTTATGTTCGACTCCCTACGCTTCCTTCACCACTTTTATGACAGTTTCAGCAGGACAAGGGTGAGGACTCGTCAAGCCGGACTCACAGCTATTGGCCAACAGATCAGGTTCTGTGAAAGAGATCCTCACAGACCCAGCAAGTCTAGTATGTCCACAACTGAGCCAGCACAGGAACCAGCATCTATGTTGCCACGTGGCCAAGTGGACAATCAACTGACTAGCGGGCCTGCATTTCGTGGTGACGTTAACCAACTGGACAGGAATCCGTGGTCCTCTCCTACCGGGCCCAGTTTGCACCAGCTAAGTCTCCTACACCCAAAGGGATTCCAACTCGATCAATGAGACCGTTTCTGATCCTCTGTGTATGATGAGACAAAGTGAGAACAGGCAAGCTCAAGCAAGGCAAGTGTGAATTTCATTGAATTTATAAGGAAAGTACTTAGACTTCCTGTCTACAAAAAAAAAAGTTTTGTGCGTGAAACTGCACTTTTGTCAGTCTGTTGTTTACGCATAATTTCATGTTTGAACTTCTTTCTAGTTGTGTGTTCCTCTGAGCACGAGCACTTTTAAATACATAAACCTAAGGTACATTACATCTGAGCTATTCTCATTTTTAACATACGTAAGCCTAAGGTACATTACATCTAAGCTATTCTTATTTCTAACAATCATGTCAAAAAAAAAATTTCTTTCGAAGATTAGTACCAGACAAGTGCTCCTTCCAGGACTAGGTATAAAAATGGCGGTGGTGAATCAGGATAAAGATACCACTTTATCATCTTTATAGAGAACACACTGTGAGTCCGTCCGCTAGAGGACCATACCTTCCATCCGTGCTTGTCACATCGACATTCAGGATAACGGGGTGGAAGGAATACCTCTGACAGACCACGGAAATCGAAACAGCCACAACGAGGGAAAAGCGAGAGCTGTAGCTCTTGCAGATTTCCGGTGACCCTTTTCGATAAAAGTTAGTGCAGTGCTGGAATATATTTTTTCTGTGTTTTTGATTGAATCGTTGCGATCTCATGCACGGCAGATTACTCTGACTGGAAGGGTTGTGGTGATAGGGTTGGTTCATTTTTCTGTCCAGAGGTCTGGGAGTGGGGGGTAAGGGAGAGAGGGTAGTGAGAGAGGGAGTGGGGGGGGATGAGAAAGGAACGCAGCATTTATTCGAGTGAACTGAAGTACATCCCACTGCCTGTTTTATTTACATGTGCTGTATCTGGAGCGTCATAAACATTCATCTACATTTGAACGAATTCAAAATTCGAGAATTAGAGACTATTTTCAGGTTCACCCTCATTTATATGTAAAAATAGATTAGTACCCTTCTTTTTATAAACTGATCACGCATACGTAGAAGTTTCAAGAGATTCCTTAGATAACACACACACCACACACACACACACACACACACACACACACACACACACAAAACCCATATGTATATGCATTACCCAAGGACTTTGGCTATAGCAAATCTTGGATAAGAAAAATTTTGCTCTTATCTTCATTATAATCAGGAAGTACCGTGACAGACTTAAAAATGCGTAAAACAATATCCCCACAAGGCCGTAAGCGAGAAAATGATCCAGCCACCAGACGACCGGCCATTCTCCTGTGGGCTTCACTTGTCACTTGTACAAACGCCGTACAGGAACTTCAGAAAAGATGAAGCACAGACCACGGGGAAGCCGAGCAGGAAATAGTGTTGTACCGACAGACAAGCCATGCACGTTACTGGCCAGCCTCTCTGAGGAGCTGTTCGTAGAATGAACCCAAATGACTTGAGACGAATGCTTTCTGGCACACGACACCATCTTGCAACCCTCCAGGGACATTTTCTTAGGTCTTAACCGACTTCCTGGACTTAGGATTGATCTTACAACTGTTGGCGTAAGGACCAGCCCACCCCCACCCCCCGCCCACACACACACACACACACCCCTCCCCCCGGCTCCTCCATGGCATAGTGGTCAGCGTCGCGGATCGTGGGAGGTTGTGGGTTCGATTCCCAGCCGAGCCATCTATTTGCGGGATTTTTTCAGCCCCGACCGGCTCCTATCCGGACAGAAGGAATTCTGTGTAGTAGTGTCCCGCCACACATACAAATGATTGTAGACATTTAATTAAGATGATTATTTGAACATCAGATTGTGATCATTAAAAAAAGTTGGAAATAAAGGCGGAGAAGGGAAGAGAAGGGGGGGAATTAGGTGGGCGGAAGAAGAGAAGGAAGGGACTTGAATTGTGTGAAGGGGCAAGCAGGACAGGTGAACAAGAAATCAGGCGTGCAGGACAGGTGAAGAAGAAATCAGGCACACAGGACAGGTGAAGAAGAAATCAGGCATGCAGGACAGGTGAAGAAGAAATCAGGCACACAGGACAGGTGAAGAAGAAATCAGGCACACAGGACAGGTGAAGAAGAAATCAGGCACACAGGACAGGTGAAGAAGAAATCAGGCACACAGGACAGGTGAGGAAGAAATCAGGCACACAGGACAGGTGAAGAAGAAATCAGGCATGCAGGACAGGTGAGGAAGAAATCAGGCATGCAGGACAGGTGATGAAGAAATCAGGCACACAGGACAGGTGAAAGAAGAAATCAGGCACACAGGACAGGTGAAGAAGAAATCAGGCACGCAGGACAGGTGAAGAAGAAATCAGGCATGCAGGACAGGTGAGGAAGAAATCAGGCAAGCAGGACAGGTGAGGAAGAAATCAGGCACACAGGACAGGTGAGGAAGAAATCAGGCATGCAGGACAGGTGAGGAAGAAATCAAATATGTACATTCGAAGTGATCTAAAGTACAGGCGCAGAATATGACTCAACTGACTTGTAAAAGGTTAGCCGTCAGTTTAACCATAAAAACCACTGACAACTAATCTTAAAAAAGTAAAAAAAAAAAAAAAAAAAAAAAAGCATCAACACTCCTACAATGAGTTTGCTACAGGCTTACAAACGCACTTTCTTTTCCCGTGTCTCCGCTTTCCTTTCTTATTGATATTTGTCTGAATTTATTTATTTAGATATGCACATGGGAGTTGCATATTTATAGTTCGGCGTTTCAGTGACATTATTAAGACGAATTCGTTGTCGATTTGTTCACATTTAAAGAGACATTTTTACAATTAGGTTTGTCACTAGACTTCTTGTGTGGGGAAGTATTGAATGATTCTGAATGGTCGTTTGGTTAGTAATCCTAGAAATTATGTTGTAGCAGGCCCATTGCCTTGTGGTTTGAGTCACGTTAGAGAGGAAAATATGGGTTTAACCCGTTTGAAGTTATAAACTGGCAAAGAAAAATTGTATTTCGGTACAAACGAGGGAAAGAAAAGGAAGCTGGAGGGAGAAACTTTAGATCCTGACTTCTTTACTGAATGGCAAAAGTCCCTTGTGTTCGTTGACTGTTTGGTCCTGTGTACGACTCGTCCGCACCTCGCTCCAACATGGAACTGATGATGCTTGGCCGCCTGACACATTCTGGCAAGATCTGTTTCAGCCGGTTTCCAGGTGATCAGTCATTCTGTCAAGAATTTGTTAGGGATTGGATGGCTGACAGCGTTATTCTCTCATCTCTCTCTCTCTCTCTCTCTCTCTCTCTCTCTCTCTCTCTCTCTCTCTCTCTCTCTCTCTCTCTCTCTGTGTGTGTGTGTGTGTTGTGTGGTGTGTGTGGTGTGTGTGTGTGTGTGTGTGTGTGTGTGTGTGTGTGTGTTTCGCACTCGCGCGCGCGCGCGTGTGTGTGGGTGAGACAGAGAGAGAGAGAGAGAGAGAGAGAGAGAGAGAGAGAGAGAGAGAGAGAGACAGACAGAGAGACAGACAGACAGAGAGAGAGAGATTCACACACACACACACACACACACACACACCACACACACACACACACACACACACACACCACATACAAAGAGCGAGGGGGGAGGTAAGGGGGAGGGGAAAACTAGAAAACAGAGGGCACGAAGCAGGCATTTCCCCTTCCTCCCATTCCCAGCCCTTCATCTTCCGTCCACCCGTCCCTTTCGCTTTCCTAAAATGATTCACGTTCTCACCGTGAAACATTACAGCAGCGTTTGGAGTACACAGGACGAGACAGCATCAGTTGGACACCGCGACACAGAGAAACAAACAGAAGAATTAATGGAAATACACACACCACCTTCTCCTGCCGTCTCCTTCCTGTTTCTCTCTTCTCCTCCATCCTTTCTTCTGTCCC
This sequence comes from Conus betulinus, assembly GCA_016801955.1. Lineage (NCBI taxonomy): Eukaryota > Metazoa > Mollusca > Gastropoda > Neogastropoda > Conidae > Conus > Conus betulinus. The sequence goes on from JADBJO010005186.1 coordinate 10,036, forward strand.
CCTCCTCCTCCCTCCCCTCCCCTGAAAAGTAAAGGCTGAAGAACGCTAGCCGAGGTAGCATCAGTTTATCACCGAGACGACAGAGAGACGAAACAGCAACGACATGGAAATGAGCCACATCCTTCCCTCCCTCAATCCCGTCCCCTCGCTGTTTCAGTTTTCTCTCTCCCCCCCCCCCCTTTATACTTCCCCCTCCCGAAACCCCCCCCCCCCCCCCCCCCCGCCCCCGCTCCGCTCGGACCCCCGTCTCGACGAGAAAAGACTCCCTTGCGTGGCAAACTTTTGAACTGCTGCGCTTGGACGAGTCGTCCATAATAAAAGTAAACGAATTCACATTACACCTCTGCTGAGGAAGTTTCACTGGCTGCCTGTTAAACTGCGTTACCAGTACAAACTAGACACTCTTGCCTTCCGTTTCTTTCGTTTCTATGAAGGTTCTCTTCCACCATACCAGTCCTGCTCAATCAGTCATCACACACTCTCCGCTCTTCCAGTCAGAAAATCCTGAAGATGCCGAAGCGAAACGAAATGGTTTGGTGAGCGTTCCTTCAGCCTTGCTGGTCCAACTGTTAGGAACTCACTGCCCTCCCACCTCGCCAAACCAGTCCACCTTATCTGTTTTCTGAGCACAGCAAAAGAAAACTTAACTTTCAGTCAAGCATGTTGAACAATGCTTTTCCCTTAAGGTTTGTTGTTAAATATAAATGAAACAAGTGTTTGGATGGTGTATGAAAGCGTATCGAGTGGCTTTCAACGAGAATTCCATTACACAAATATTGTTGTTGTTGTTGTCCTGCTGTTATCTTTACGATTATTGTTGTTGTTGTTATTATTGTAATCGTCATTATCATTCTTCTTCTTCTTCTTCTTCTTTCTTCTTCTTCTTCTTCTAGTTACCATCATTTTTTTTTCTTTTTGTTTATGTGAAAGAAATCCTTCCAATCAAAAAGTCCCTCGATGTGAAAACCCCCGACCCGTCCCCACTTCGTGCTTAAACTCTTCACAAAAGTCAAGCAACAAAACCGCCTGACTTGAGCCAGACACCATCGCGGTTAGCGTTCGTGCCAGTGACGTCGCGTTCGCGTTCTCTCCACTGATGAGGCTAAATCTGCGTCTGCCTTCAGCGATGGGACGTGGGCAATGGCGGGTACCATGTGGTGAGAAAGATGCAGACAGCTTTCTCTTGGTGATGTCAGTTTCACGGTGTGGGGTAGTATCTAAGGTGTCGGGTGTGCCAATCTTGTGGTTTTCTGGAGAAACGCTGCGACAGGTCATGGTACCTGGTACCCGAAGGCAACAGGACTGCTGCAGCTGAGCAGCGCAGGATGATCAGGACGACCAGTGTCAACAGATCTCCAACTGCTGCCACCATCCTCTGTCCGTACTGTGATAGGTCTTTCCGGGCGCAGATCGGCCTGACCAGCCATCGACGCACTCGCCCCCGATCCCAGGATGACTAGATGGTCTTCGTCGTCTCCACGGACAACAAACAACAACACTTGGTCACCGCGCTTGACACCAACCTCCAAGCAAGACAACAGGGAGCAGGATTCGCTGTTGAACCCAATGACAATGTTCTGATTCACAGAGTGGCTGTCCTGAGGAACGCCGTCCAGGCCAGCAACGTTGCTCACCTGGTCTGGTCAGCTCGATACCTGAATCATAATCCGATAGACCAGGTGCGGGGCATGCGTGGGTGTGCTGCTGATGGCAGGGCCGTGTGTGTCCCCAGACCCTGACCTCTAGCGTATACTGAGGACCGGAGGAGAGAGATTCCGTAATGTCAGCCTACCAGGCTGATTACTCCCATGCCAAAGCCAGTCCACTACTAAATACAGACCAGTGCAGATCACACGAGATACTGTGAGGAGAAAACGTGAAGAAATCGAGTTCATTTTCAGATTAACAGTTCGAATTATAACCATTTTGGGGTGACACATTTAACTCCTTATTCATTAGCCCTTAATTACCCGTAATTGTCTAAGAAACAGGATTTATGGAACGTCCTTGCTAATGAAATTAAAAAAAAAAAAAAAAAACGTCGAAAATGAAATTGCAAAACGCAACATCGTGAATGATTTTTCGAGAGAATCTTATGACGGCTTGTAAACGTGTTGCTTAACTTCTTGTGAAGAGAGAGAGAGAGAGAGAGAGAGAGGAGAGAGAGAGAGAGAGAGAGAGAGAGAGTGTGTGTGTGTGTGTGTGTAGATATATGTGTATCTATATTTATCTATCTATATGTGTATATGTATGTATATATACAGAGAGAGATAGAGAGAGAGAGAGAATTGAAAACATGGGGAAAAAAAAGCAACAGACAAACAACTATCACATCAAGTTCTTTCCAATATTTCGACCATTTGTCTCCCTCAAGGAACTTTAATGATGACGTAGCACATAGTTTCCCGCTAGCACTTTCTAAAAACAGTTCACTACATGTAGTTCAGTTGGCTTCAGAGAGGGATGGATGGAAGGCGGGTAGGCTGCGAGAAAAACGAGAAAAGAAGAGCGGAAAAGAAGGAGGCATAAGGAGAGGAAAGGGAAGTCAGAGAGAGCAGGGGAAGTACTGCCAGAACAGAGAGAGAGAGAATAAAAGAGAGACAGAGAGAGAGAGAGAGAGGGAGTGAGAGACTACACACACACACACACACACACACACACACACACACACACACGGAGGGAGGGAGAGAAGGGACTTCTTGAGCTGAAATAAAACCTAGGTGTGTAATTGGGCACTTTTATAAAACTTTTATAAAACAGAGCGCTCCGGTCGGTTTCATTTGTTTGTTGTTCTTGTCTGCTGGCACCAAATAAATAAAGTGTGTGTGTGTGTGTGTGTGTGTGTGTGTGTGTGTGTGTGTGTGTATGTGTGTGTGTGTGTGTGTGTGTGTGTGTGTGTGTGTGTGTGTGTGTGTGTGTGTGTGTCTGCGAGCATGCGCCCCATACCCATATCTTGCTCATTACGCCCCACCCTTCCACCTCCGCGGATATTTGTAAGAACAGCCCCTAAGCCCAGGAAGTCAGCTCAGATCTCACAGAACCGTCTCAGGAGAATTACAGGATGCTGCCGTCTGCCAGAAAGCATTCCAGTAAAGCCACTGGAGCTCGTTCTCCGGTGAGCCCCACAAAGAGACTGGCAAGGAGACTGCATGGCTGTTGTCTGTCGATCCATTACTGTTTCCTGCTCGGATTACCTGTGGTCTGTTCTTCGTCATCGTTCAGAAGGGTCCCTCACGGCGTGTACGTTAATTACCGTGACAAGTGGCATGCGTCACGACCTTGATGGAAACAGAACGTCTGTCGTAACTCATGGGACTCGTCGGTCTCCTTCATCTTCCGTTTTGTCTGTAACAGTGTCCTTCTATGCTTGGTCAAAAGGTGAGCGTCGAAGGCTAGGGGTGAAGAGAGAATGCATGAAGCTGGGCTGCAAGACCGCCCCAACGAAATGAACGACGGACTACGTAACAAAACTGGAGCAACGCGTTTCGATCGTTCAGTTTTCTACAAAGCTAAGGCTTGAACGCGTTTTGATCGTTAAATTTTCTACAAAGTTAAAGTGACCAACCAAAAACGGAAATGGAAAAATAGAGAGAAAAAAAATGAAGGAAAAATGCAAATGAAATGGATGGTTTTCAGGCGAGTTCGAAAGTATAGTGGGAGTTACCTCTCCTGGTTAGTGTGGTATGTGAGCATGGGATCTGGAAGTAAGAGAAGAGTAAGGAGAATGTAAATTATTCACTTAAGTAAAAGAATAGTCATAGAAACGAAAGTCTAAGAAAGAAAACAAAACTATGACAATGAGAAAAACAATCATAGTAACCGGTCTGGAAAATTGCGATGAACAGTAGGATCAAACAGAGGAAAACGTGAGCAGTAGTATAAGTTGATAGGTGAATGAAACTCTTAATGAAACAAATCGATGAATTTTAGATACCTTGTCCTGCCCAGTCATTAGTTATTGTCTACGCATGCTCCGAACCTACGTCCGATCATGACACCCTTTCACCCGGGCCATGGGAAAAGTCACCATACTCAGTCCGACTTGTTTATCCCAAAGTCGATCATGAAAATTTTCGAATGTTATCTCCCAGTCTGTGAACCCATATGTATCTGTCTCAGATATAAGCAATAATCTCAGTGCCATTTTTGACAAGCATGCGCCTACACTTCAGCAGAAGGTTCGTGAAAGGCGCCCTGAGGAAAGGCACCTGTAGGGGGCGTAAACACTGCCATTTTTTGCCCAGTCTGGCCGGTCCGTGGCCCGAGCAATTTACATACACATCCTCCGTGCCGTTCCGCGCCATGGCCCTGCTTCTGAGATGAGCCAGAGGCGGGCCACTCGTAAAAAAAAAAAAAAAAAAAAAAAAGAAAAAAAGGGAGAGCAGCCACGAATTTCCGGACAGAGGACGAAACAAAAGCCCTTTTGAATTTAAGTGTGGGCAGAGGAGGCCTTTCAAAAGAAGGAGCCGGACTCGGACACAAGAAATCTGTTCATATTTGCCGATGAACATGGTGTAGGAAAAGAAAAGCGCAGGTCAGTACCATGACAAAAATGCACCACATGCTTCGGTGAATCTCAGGTAGCAGAGAAGATGACACCAGCTCTCTGACTTGGGTACTTAAAGTTGAACATTACATATACAAAAAAGCCCGCCTTTTGCGCACACTTCACTGCATCAGCGACCAAAGCCATTGTTATCTTCGCCGTTGCCTTTGGACCAGCCATGCTCTTGGCCCAACAGCCGCCATTATGTGTCCTTCTGGAATCTAACATGCTGAATTCTAGATATATCCTATGGGGTCAGGCAGCAGTCGCCTAGTTTCCAAGATATCTCCGTGTACATGCATGATGTGAGACACAAACATTTTTTAGCAGACTCCATGAAAACTTTGTTCAGAGATGTACCACCTGACGTGATCTTTGAGTTTCTGAAGGAGATTAAAAATTTTTCATCTGAGCTAAGATTTTATGGAAATAAAAGATTGTTTAACGAAGTTTCTGGTACGTTTTTTAGAAGATGTGTTTAAAGAGATGTGTGAAAGGTTTTTTTATTTGTTGTTTTTTTTGTTTGTTTGTTTTTTGACTTGTGAGTTGATTTAATGTGGTGACAGCCCTGATATAGTCCTTTGCGGTCGGCTGGGCTATAAGCAACATTACCTTACCTTGTATGTATGCAAAGCAGCCAGCATGCCGTGTCCTACCGTGCCGGGCTGGCCGTGAACTGGATGTACATCAACGGGAACCGCGACCGAGCCTCTGGAGTTGAAAGGACAGCGGAGACATGCTGAGCGGCGCTGGCGGCGGTTCATCCAGTCTGATGGCGTGTCCAGAGGTTTACCACGACAAAGCGAAAGGTCACAGCTGGGTTCGTGCTTACTACCGACAGGCTGTTTTGTTTTATCCTTAAGCCTGCTTCACTGGTTACCACTTCCTTGACTTCTACACGCTTTTCATTTGTCTTCGCTTCTTGGCAAAATGAAAACAGTTTCTCACCTTCATGTGTCTGGCGTCATATCATCTTCCAACATCTTCGTTGGCTTTTTTTTTTTTTTTAAGAAACAAAATTCGAGCTGTGTTCGTAACAGTGTTCTTCTCGTTTCACAAACCATTTTTTTTTCTAGCCTTTTCCGGCTCTCCGGTTACTGAATTCACACCTCTTTCTCCACGTTTATATGAATTCAATAAAAGATGATCTGAGAAAGAACTCTACAGCCCTGTGTGCTCAAACCTTTGCCGTTTAAGCTTCTGTTCTTTCAGCACGATGGTAATCTGTCACCAGCAATTACAGACATTATGAACGACAATCTCACTTCTGAATTTTTTTCCTGCAGACTTCAAAACCAGTAAAACGAGACCCACAGAAATCCGACTGGCATCCAGAGGACCCGAAACACTGCAGACCAACAGGTTCCATTTTGATCTCAACTTCTTGAGCCGTTGGTCCTATGCTGACTTTCCTCAGATCTGACGAATGTTATAGCACTTAATAACCCGACAGGCATTACTGGAAATCAGGACTGAAGGGATGCCAGTCGAGAGCAGCATCATGGTCAAGCTCCCTTATTTCCTTCCTGTCCACCCGGACAGTGCCACAACACACACAGACTCGTCGTCTGCTCAGTGTTCGCCAGTCAGGCCAGCCTGTCGGACAGGAAGCAGCACAGAAACTGTTCTCCGCTCTAGGAATGATCTCCACGTCTCTTTTTGGATCGAGATCACACTACCATTCTCATCTCATGAGTTCTTCCCACCGCCTCCAGCATAGTCATGAGACCAACAAGTTTTTTTTTCGGGTCTAGAAAACACTTACAGGAGTGAGAAAGTCAGCCTTCAACGTGTGTTGTTCCTATCTTTTAAGGAACATAGACTAAGCTCATGAGACCAAGAAGTTTTTTTTCGGGTCTAGAAAACACTTACAGGAGTGAGAAGTTAGCCTTCAACTTGTGTTGTTCCTATCTTTTAAGGAACATAGACTAAGCTCATGAGACCAAGATTTTTTTTTTTTTCGGGTCTAGAAAACACTTACAGGAGTGAGAAAGTTAGCTTTCAACGTGTGTTGTTCCTATCTTTTAAGGAACATAGACTAAGCCTGTTCTTTTGAAGGATAGAGAAAACTTCTGACTCTTCTCCTCTTATCCCCCTCCGTTCGCTTCCCCCCCCCCCCCCCCCCCCCCCCCCTTCCAAAACCTGCCTGCTTCATCCATTCGGAGAAAATCTATAATGTTTTAACCCTTTCAACCTGACAAGCGACTGGCTGTGCAGTCTTCTCAGCCTGGTATGTTTTGACTGTTCAGTTAGGAGATCGAGACAGGTTTACTGAAACAAGAGACAGAAGAGACACACAGCTGAACAGATTTATTTCTCCTACGGCATGTTAAATCTTCATTATCGTCGAATTCTCCAGTGAGGCGCGGTTCCTTGATAAATGCGTGCCGGACAGACCCTTCATGACGTCATCAGTACTGCTTCTGACAGGTTGTACGCTCATGACGTGTTAAATGCTGATGGACCTTGACGCTGTCATACCTGATGCATTTTCTCAATCCATTCCAATTTATACAGCTTTTGAATTTATACTTGTGGAGTTATTTGCTAATCTCATCGTCTCCACCTCCCGCCACCCTCCTCTGATGACAATGATTATCGCCGTTCGTTAGTTACTCGCATGCAGGGCACACCCCCCCCCCCCCCACACACACACACACATTAAAAAGGGATGAAAGTAGTGGAAGGGGAAGAAATAGAAAAGGGGAACGGCAAGTGTGGGGTGAAAGAAAGGGGAGAGGGGGAAAGGACAGTTAGTGTTTTCTAACCGGATTAGACGCCGGACCACTGATTCTGGCGTGAGCGGTCAGAAGGCATTCATTAGGCCTAGCTCCCGATCTGGCGGGTGTAGGACACGACTCACAATTACTCCACTGTTCGGTTTGTCTCCCCAGGTCAATCAATACAATGTACATTTCT
>JADBJO010005186.1:22500-25000 GCA_016801955.1 Conus betulinus
GGTCTGGCACGAGCTAACCAAACGGCTTATCACAAAAAACATGACGGAAGAAGGCAAGAACTATCGGACTGGATCGAAACCAACAAGAACGAGGGCAATACCACCGTTGACACAAAAACGAACGCCACGTCTGACCAAACAAGACAACCAACACCCCACGAACGAGGCAGACCCAATCGAGGACCACGAAGAACCCAGCACGTGACAAGGACCCAAAACACAGGCTAGGCCGATCACACTCAGTTGCATCTGCAGGCCTTACATGACAGTTCGCGCCCGCGGCCCCCCCCGCTTCCTACCGCCTTATATCGTCATTGTGCTGTCCTGAGAGCGCATGTGAGCTCGGAATCTGGGGTTGACCGATTCGAATTTCGGTACAGGGAAATTTTTTCCTCTTAGTTAACGCTGCGTTCTACGGTCATTGCCCCACCACAGACCACTTTCGAATGAGGCTATAAACGATTCGGTACCGTGTGTGAACAGGCACGCCAACACATTCTTGCACACACGTAAAACTCCATCAGCCCAAACTTCGAGAGAGAACGGGCCAGAGCAGCGGTATCCAGGTGAACGGGATGGATGGACATCGCTTACACATAGCATGCACATTCCACGAGATGGATCCTCATGCTGTGACAGACATGGCGCCAGAGAACGAGAAACCAGATTATTACACACAAAAAACTCCACTGCCTGTCTATACAGGCAGTGTCCGCAGGAGTATCGAGCCCTGCGTACGCAGAAAGCGCAGAAAGCCCCCCCCCCAAAGAAAATGTCAGTTGATATGTGAGCTATACATCACATGACATTGTTAACCACCCAACACACAGCTTCACCCGAAATTACGCCAAGAAGAAGAAGAGAAGAAGCAACGAAGAGTTGTTGTTTTTTGCAGCTATTTTGCACAGGGCACGTCCAACGATTGTTCCAGCGGAAACACTATAGCTTCAACGGGTGTTTCAAAAGGTATGTCACAAACCAAATATTTCTGTTGCATTCTTATTTGGTCACGAAACACTGGTTGCTACTCCCGGGTGACAGAGGCTGTACTGTCCCCGTGTTTCGTCTGTTCTTCTTGGCTTCATTTGCTTTCGTGGTGATTTGATTCTTTAACGATTCTGTTTGATCTGTTCCTCTCTGCCATGGACGTTGTGTCTTCAATTACGTCTGTTGGTTGTTTGTTTTTGTCTGTCGGCAAGGATGAGAGACAAAATCTGCTAACCGAGGTTTTAACCAGGGACTTGGTGGAAGGTGGCATGTGGCTCAGAGACGGACCCATTAATTCTTTACACTGAGGACAAGCGAACGAGCGAGGGCTGACACATTCGTGGTATATATATATATATATATACACACGAATGTGTGTGTGTGTGTGCGTGCGTGCGTGCGGTGCGGCGTGCGTGCGTTGCGTGCGTGCGTGGTGTGTGTGTTGTGGGTGTGTGTGTGTGATGTGTGTGTGTGTGTGCGAGGGCAGAGAGAGAAAAAAGAGAGAGAGTGTGTGTGTGTGCGCTTGTTTGGGTGCATGAGAGTGTGCATCTCTTTCTCTATGTCTTGTCTCTCTCTGTGTCTCTGATCTCTGCCTCTCTCTGTCTCTCCTGTCTCTGTCTCTGTCTGTCTCTTCTCTCTTCTCTCTCTTGTCCTTCGACACATACCCACAGTTACACGTTTCTGCACAACAGACACTGTTTTTGTCGTTATTTCTTGGCAGGTTGTCACACATCCTCTAACCCCAGCTCCAACGGTGCGATTGTGTCCCCAGACATTTGTATCAAGGTTTCTTTTTAAATTTGACATGCAGGTGTGGGTGGTATCTTTGTTGATTCTGCGTTGTTTTTAGGAACGGTGCCATCATAAAGGGAAATCTGGTATGCAGTTGAATTCTGAATGTTGAGATCTCGGGTTTTAGGACACTTGAGAATAACGAGAAAGCGTCTGAACGTGAAGAAAAGAAATCTGACCCGTTCAACAATATGAGCTGTATCGGTTTAGACTGCACTACTGTTGTTAGATAGCCCCACAAGGCGCAGGGAAGAGAGAGGAGAGATAGAGAGAGAGAGAAAGAGATTAAGAGACAGCCGACAGACAGACAGACAGACGACCAGAGAGACAGAGACAGAGACAGACACAGACAGAGACAGAGAGAAACAAAGAGAGGTGTTAAGGGAACTGGCAAAATGGAAAGGACATGGAGCATCTACGCACACGTCCCCTCGCCACTCCCCCCCCCCTCTCCCCAAACCCTCTGTCTCTCCCAAAAAGAATATTTTTCTCAGGTCCCATAACGCCAGAAACCAGACAAAGGCCGGAGTACGGGCCGGAGGGGAACGAGACGAGAGCAGCATCAAAGTGACAACAGGCAGACGAACCACGCCGGGACCCAGCATCAAGTGACATCCCGACAACGCACAGACGAAGCAACGAGCCCTACAGCATCAAGGTGACCATCCAGACAACATACAGACGAAGCACAGACGGTGAGACCCGCATACAAGATGACATC
>JADBJO010005186.1:35000-45000 GCA_016801955.1 Conus betulinus
CACACACACACACACACACACGCAGACACATACGCACGCACACACGCGCATATACACACATGCACACACACACACACACACACGCGCGCGCGCGCGCGCGGGCGCGCACTCACATACACACACATGCACGCGCTCGCGCGTGCACACACACACACACGCACACACACACACACACACTCTCTCTCTCTCTCTCTTTTAATGTCGGGTCTCCTTCTGGAATACGGAAATGTCTGCTGTTGCTTTCACGGTCTCTATGCGCCTGTCTGTTTGTTGTCCCCCCCCCCCCCCTCCCCCCTCCCCATCCCGATCTCTCTCTCTGCCTCCCAGTTTCTCTCTCTGTCACTGTCTGTCTACCTCTCTGTTACTCTCTGTCACTCTGTCTGTCCGTCTGTCTGTCTGACTGTCTGTCTGTCTGTCTCAGTTCATAACAAGAGAAAAACAAAAAACAAACAAACAAACAAAAACGACACCGCCACTACCACCAAACAACAGAACCAGGGAGGAGTAATTCACAGCGAATACGTCACGAGTGCGGAAACAAGGTGACGAGCTTTCAAAGGGATCTGTCGATGCGGCAGCCAGAGGGTCTGAAAGCAGCTGACCCATCGACAAACAGAGTGGACGGGACGGTTGACACACCGACTCACACCACCATCCAGCCGAAGAACCCACGAACACCAAGGCAAGAAATAACATAAAGGTTAGAAGAAAATGCACAGAAGATTTCTTTAAAAGGTGGCGGCTCCAGAATTGATTCTTTTGCGCAACATCAGTTTTCATTTGATCACAGTTCACACCATATTCTCAGAAAAAAAATTCGCGGAATGCATGATGATAATCAGCTGTAATGAAATAAATCATAATGGTCCCATGATCATTATAGAAATTAGATAACACAACAGCAACAGCAAGCAGTTAAATCTGTCTGGTCAAGTTTGCTATTGTTGTTAACCAGTCTACGGAATTAAAAGAAAATGTTTGGATTTCTTGCATTTTTGCCCAGTATTTATTCCCACAAACTTGTCACAATATCTCATATTTTTTTTTGCCATATGTGGTTTTAAAATGCCAGTCGTTTTCTATGTTGTCGGTGGTTCACATGTCTAAGAAACAAACTGCGAGAAGAAGATTTTCAAAGAATTTACGGGTTCTATAAGAAAAAGTAGATATTCTATAAACCGAGCACAGATTACTACCAAAATTACATTATTCACATGTATAGATGTTTGTTTTTTTTGGCAACCACTTGAAAACTGACACGTCTGCTAAGAACAAAAAAAATAAAGAGACCAAGAAAGAAGACGGAGCCCCCCGGATTTTCACAGAATATAACTTGGTAGAGAAATATCGAGCATTTTACACGTATATGAATACAACCACACTGACACGTCTGCAAGTGTTATCGAACACACCACATATGTGTCCACAGTCTCAGTCTGCTATCCCCCCTCTCTCCCTCTTTTGTCCCTCCCCTCCTCCTTTTTTTTTTAATTTCGTCTAATATCACTTTGCAGAAGGACACAAATCTAAAGAGAATGTTCTTTATCCACAGTGACCCTTCAGAGGTTCTAAAAGAAATGGAGAGAGTTTTGCCAGATTCCGTCACACGAGAGTGGGATAACCATGCAGCGTGTTGTTTTCTGTAATTCCTGGTGGACATACTTTTGTGGTAAATAGATTTCGAAGCTAGTTAACGCGTGCACACATTTCCAGATGTGCTGCAGTTGGGTGAAATAACGTTTTCTTCTTTCATTCCACAGTATCAGCTAACGAACAGTGCTGTTTTTTGACACACACTACGCCTCTCTTGAAAATCACATTGCAGGCAAGAAGTAAACAGGTCCACATCAATTTTGTAACATAATAAACCATTGCTTTCGGATCGATTTACTGCGTGGCCGCGAAATCTGTGTGGGGCAATAGAGACGATAGAAAGAAACAGGGGCCCCGGCAGTTTGACAGACAGTCATACTTCATTAGCAGTTCAGTTTTTTAAGCAGTTTCACATACACATAGAATACAAAAGTCATGGCATTTTTGTGCATATTGCGTTAACCTTAATATATATGAGCATGCTTTCTCTATTGTTTTGTTTTACGCATGGTCCCAATGTATTTGTTATGTTCAGAATCGCTCTGTGGAGTCATATTTGCTAATCTGTTTAGTCCCCTTTGCCAAATCTTCTTCCGCCCTCCCCCCTCTCCTTCCATCCCTCCACTGTCCCTCCCCGTATCCTGCTTCCCTCCCCCTATCACACGCACCACCCCCCCCCCCCCCCCTCCTCCATCGTTTCCTACACCACCACCATTATCTCCCCGTCGTTTCCCCGGTATCCATTTCCTTCCAGACACAGCCAACACCCTCCAGACCCAGACTTCTCTTTCATGGCTTGCACCGACCGGCCTCCCCGCCCACCCTCCCCCCTCCCCCCCCCCCCCCCTCCATCCCCCTCCTCCATCCATTTCCTGAAGCAGTGACCGAACTATCCTCTTATGTTTGGGGTTTGGCGTTCTCCTGTCCACCTCAGAAGTCCAGCAGATTGATCATTCACTCGGGTGCACCATTCCAGCCTCTGCTGTTACTTATAAAACAAACAACGCTCGATTATGGTGACGTTTTACCGTGAGTATCATGTGGTAATGTGGTGTGTCTCAAACAAAACGTTTTCAAATAGACGCTAGACGCTGCTTGCGTTCTTTTGGAATGTGTATTATATGAAAACAGTGTTGTGTGACACAGGCATAAAACAAGAAGGTGGATTCAGAAATCCGAAAAAAAATCCGAAAAAAAAAATCCACAGCAACAGAAACGAAACGGTTACTTCTGTGGTGAGGTTCAGCCGGAGGCGAGAGCCACTGACAGCTGCAGAATGTCTGTCGCAATGTTCCCACCCCAGGCTAGCTCGGATACTGATTGTCTTGCTTTCATTAAACAAGATGACTCACTTTCATCCCTCATTTTCTCCTCCCCCCCCCCCCCCCCCCCACCCTTCCCATCTCCATTTTTCTGGACACAATCTTACTTTTGTTAACTTCGTCCACTCTCTCTTTCCCTCCTGTCCTTTTCGAGTTGAAGGCACCTGTTCTGGAGAGAGAGAGAGAGAGAGAGAGAGAGAGAGAGAGAGAGAGAGAGAGAGAGAGAGAGAGAGAGAGAGAGAGAGAGAGAGAGAGAGAGAGAGAGAGAGAGAGAGCAACCAAAAAACAAAACAGAGAGAGAGAGCAAACAAAAATTTACAAAAACAGCACACACACACACACACACACGCGCGCGCGCGCGCGCGCGCGCGAAAGACAGAGAGAGAGAGAGAGAGACAGACAGACAGACAGAGAGAGAGAGAGAGAGAGCAAACAAACCAAGAGCAAACAAAAACAAAAACAACAGAGAGCGAGAGAGAGGGGTGGGGAGGGGAGGGGGGGGGGGGGGTTCAGAGATCGATGGCAGACTCTTTGCTCAGCAGACTGGACCCGAGAGATGAGCTGGGTGTGTCAGTGGCCTTACCTGTCCATGATTTATGGTTGGGACACTGAGATGGTGTCGGCGCTCTAAAGTGTTCACAGGTGCCCACGGCTGGTGGTTTGGGGACACTGTGTACCGCCTAAAGTGTCCCCGTTCTTCCATAACTGGTGGTTTGGGTGCACTGTTTGTTGTCTAAAATGTCCCTATGTTTGCATGCATGATGGTGGCTCGGGGATAATGGAATGTTGTAACTGCAGTCTAAAGTTTATCTACGTTTCTATGATCTGTTGTGTAGGGATGTTGGGATGGAGTAAATATAGTCCAAAGTGTCCCCATGTTTTTTATAATTTTTGATGAGGGGACATTAGACTGATGAAAACATAGTCTGAATTTTTTTTTTCTGTGATTTCACGATTTCTGGCGGGGATGTTTAAGAGGAGTGCATGCAGTCCAAAACGTCCCCATGTTTTCGACCACTTCTTGCACATGTGTCAAGAGATGGGAGTGGAAAAAAATCTAGACTGAAGTGTCCATAATTTTCTATGATTCGTAGATTTTTGGGACATCGTAGATTGTTAGGACATTGCAGATTGTTAGGACATTGCAGATTGGTTGGACATTGCAGATTGTTAGGACATTGCAGATTGTTAGGACATTGTAGATTGTTAGGACATTAGAAAGGAGTAAAGGCAGTCTCAAGTGTCCCCAGCTTTCCATGATTTAAGGTGGAGATGTAAGGATGGAGTAAACATAGTCTAGAGCACCGTCACGTTTTATAATTTTGGTATATGGGGTACTGGAATGAGCTAAAGAGCATAACGTGTACCCATGTTTCAACGATGTACGGTGTTGGTACGAAGGAGCATAACTTCAATTTTGTTTGTCGTCATGAAACTGTAGACTTTTCAAGATCATCTGATAGTATAAATGCTCAGTGCATTCCTGGATGTTATCTCTTGAGTTAAGATCAAGAATCTGATTAAGTAGTTTTGCGTCGTTGGTAAAAGCTTTCATGTAACAAGTAATTCTAATCAACTTACAGCAAATACGGGCCTGACGTACAGAGCAAACAGAACAGGCTCAAGCACAGAACGTTGCAGGACCCCACAATTCAGAGGCGTAGCAGACGACGAAGACCGTTTACAGTGATTTAAGATCGAGTGATGTGAAGACTCCAACCAGCTGCTAACGGTGCCGTGCTTACCAAATAAACATTGAACATGGAAAGGAAAAAAAATTTGATTACCCTGGGGTCAAAAAGCTGCAGAAAGGTCCAAAAAGAGAAAGAAAATGTCGGCACTGAGGGCTAGAAGAAGATCAATGACGACGTGGAGAATCGTGGTCTATGAGCTGTCGCCTGCTCTGTCAGCACTCTGGTGGAGATCCAGCAGGTGTCTGGTATTCAAATAGGTTAAATCCTGTTAGCTGACCACGGTCAGTGAGTTTCCACCGGGAGGTTTGAATGGAATTGGCATCTCAACAGGGCTTCTGAAGCAGAGTGTAAGCAATGGCAGATTGTATTCCTGGGAAAAACGCCTTGGATTAAGATTTCCTTGTTTTATTTTCATTCATTTTTCCCCCCCCCCCCCCCCCCCCCCCCCCCCCCCAAATTATTGTTTAGCTTGGTGTTAACAAGCTAGTAGCTGATCAATGTTATCCTCAATTAAACATTTGTACTTGTCTCTCTCTCTCTCTCTCTCTCTCTCTCTCTCTCTCTCTCTCTCTCTCTCTGTATCTATCTATCTAATCCCACTTCTGAAATACAGAAATGGCGGTTGTTTGTGTCTTGCTCTGTCTTTTTATCTTTCACACACACCGCGTAAGTCTGTCTATCTGTCTCTGTCTGTCTATCTGTCTGTCTGTCCGTCCATCTGTCTGCCTGTCTCTGTCTCTCTCTCTGTCTGTGTCTGTCCTTGTGTCTGTCTCTCTTTCTCTCTCTTTCTCTGTCTGTCTGTTTCTGTCTCTCTGTCTCTGTCTGTCTGTCTGTCTGTCTGCCTGTCTCCCTCTCTCCTCTCATCATGGGAATAACTACAAAACAAAAACAAAATCAAAACAAAAGTGGGTGTAGTTCAACACGAATGCGTCACGAGTGCGGAAACAAGGTGTGACAAGCTTTCAAACGGGTTGTCGATCCACGAGCCAGTGGTTCTGAAAGCGGTCGACGCATCAATAACCACTGAGTGGGTGGCCACCCTTCACACCGACTCACACCGCCCTCAGCCACAGAACTCGCAAACACGAGGCAGAAAAAAAGGATAAAGTTAAAGAAAAATGTGTATAATGGGTTCCTTGGAAATTTGGGATTTCCAGTATCGATTCTTTTGCGCAACACCGGCTTTTAGTTGTCCATGGTAATGGTAATATTTCAAAGAGCGCTTGCTGACAGTCATTTTGAAAGGATTGATTATTAATGCTTTCCTGACCATTTAGAAACAGACAACAAGTACAACAACAAACAGCTAGTTTTGTCAGGTGAAGTCTCTATTTTGTTCAAAATTATAAAATGTTTGGGCTTCTCTGGGATATTTGAGCTATTTACAACCTTTTTTCTGTGATAAACTGGACTGCACATCTGATTTCGATTGCATGATTTCTTTACAGGAGAAAAAAACCCACCTAGTGTAACTCTTTTCTGTCTAAGCAGTCCCCGTGGTTAACAGATCTTAAACATTAACAGAAAATCAAGATTTTCAGGGAAGGTAATGGAACAATATATTGAATAAAGATTTGTTTTCAAACATTCAGTTTTTTGTTTTTTTGTTTGTTTGTTTTTTTTTTTTTTAAGAAGAGAGATTCGCAACGTATCTCTAAAGAAAAAGATACATGCGCTCAACAAGAAACGCTACGGATGACTTCTCAGTATCTCCTGCAGAAAATACCAACTAAACTCTGTAGAGCAGTAAAATCGACACGTGCTGGGCTAACTGGCATCTCTCTCCGCAGTCCTATCAAACGCAAGTAAAATTGCCTGGTAGGGTTTTTTTTAATTATCTCTCTACCCTGCTGCAAGTACAGGGGGGGGGGAGTTATAACTCCCAGAAGCAGAGCAAACGAATCCCTAGATGGTCAAAGTAAAAGGACTTCACTTGATCCCAACACCTGTTTCGTTGCGCTTGACAAGAAGCTGTTCTTAACGCTATTAAACATGCCTGGGCGTGAACAGAAATGACTGTTAAACCTTGGGTGGTCAGGACTGGGAACAAAGCGTAGTGCCATCACACCTGTCCCTCATGCCATTCTCTTCGTCAAGGGTGTCATGTTTTCATCCGTGTCCGTTTGGTTTGAGAGTCCGTCAGTAGGACAGAGCAACGACTACTGAACCTGATCGAACCAAACTTCACAA
Organism: Conus betulinus; assembly: GCA_016801955.1. Lineage (NCBI taxonomy): Eukaryota > Metazoa > Mollusca > Gastropoda > Neogastropoda > Conidae > Conus > Conus betulinus. Next base: position 41,800 of record JADBJO010005186.1, read on the forward strand.
AACATGGTAATGTGTCCTTGGGATGGTCCCATTTATGCATGACACACACATGGCAATGTGTCCTTGGGATGGTCCCATTTATGCATGAAACACACATGGCAATGTGTCCTTGGGATGGTCCCTTGTATGCATGACACACACATGGCAATGTGTCCTTGGGATGGTCCCATTTATGCATGAAACACACATGGCAATGTGTCCTTGAGGTGCCCCATTTATGCATGGAACACACATGGCAATGTATTTTTATTCTCCGGTGTATGTTAACTTTTAATATCTCTGTATGTTTACTACTTTTTAAAGTATGGTTTAAATATATTATGATACGATAATTGCAGTCATGTTTGGTGATGTGACAGACCCAGTTGCTTTCATCCAGCTTTTAATGTGAATTTGCCACGTCTTCTTTGTTGATGTTTATCATCAAGTGATGATGAGAAATAAATACTGAACCTGAAAAAAAAAAAATTAAAGGAGAACGAAGGTCCCGTGGACACAGGAAATAGTACAACACCCTTGGAGCCGACATCCTCTTCAACCCCCCACCCCCACCCCTCCCCATTTTCCTCCACCTCTGCACTTCCACTCACTCTCCCCCCCCCCCCCCCCCCCGCCTATCTTCTCCCCCTCCATCCCCCTCCCACGCAGCCTCCACTGTCGCTGTCTTGTTCTCGGTAACCTCGCACATTCAGCGTCCTTCAGCCTCGGGCTTCTCTTTCATTCCAGTATCCCCCTCCCAACAACCCCCCCCCCCCCCCCCCCCCGTCCTTGTCCATTCCCATCCCCTAAACCCCCACCCCCCTCCACCCACTGTCATATGCAGTGACTGCACTATTATCAGATACTTTGGACTGACTGTCTCCATGCCACTTCAGAAATCGAGCGCTTTGATCATTGGTTTTGGCGCTGTCCTGTCGAATAGTTGCCTGAACTAGTGCAGCGGTTTGAATCGGTGTCCAGCTTGCTGCGAGTAATGATTTGATTGTTCAACATGCCGTATTCAAAACGTTATTCAAGATGCCGTATTCAAAACGTTGTTCAACATGCCATATTCAAAACGTTGTTCAACAAGCCGTATTCAAAAACGTTATTCAACAATGCCGTATTCAAAACGTTGTTCAACAAGCCGTATTCAAAACGTTGTTCAACATGCCGTATTCAAAACGTTGTTCACATGCCGTATTCAAAACGTTGTTCAACATGCCGTATTCAAAACGTTGTTCAACAAGCCGTATTCAAAACGTTGTTCAACATGCCGTATTCAAAACGTTGTTCAACAAGCCGTATTCAAAACGTTGTTCAACATGCCGTATTCAAAACGTTGTTCAACAAGCCGTATTCAAAACGTTGTTCAACATGCCGTATTCAAAACGTTGTTCAACAAGCCGTATTCAAAACGTTGTTCAACATGCCGTATTCAAAACGTTCTTCAACAAGCCGTATTCAAAACGTTGTTCAACAAGCCGTATTCAAACGTTGTTCAACAAGCCGTATTCAAAAACGTTGTTTCAACAAGCCGTATTCAAAACGTTGTTCAACATGCCGTATTCAAAACGTTGTTCAACAAGCCGTATTCAAAACGTTGTTCAACATGCCGTATTCAAAACGTTGTTCAACAAGCCGTATTCAAAACGTTGTTCAACATGCCGTATTCAAAACGTTGTTCAACATGCCGTATTCAAACGTTGTTCAACATGCCGTATTCAAAACGGGTTTGACACGCTCGTTGATGGATCTTGTTCTCAATTGTCTGGAAAAGTGTTTTATCCGAAAACATTATCGTTTGACACAGGATGAAAAAAAAAACACGAAAAATATCACGGTTGTAGCAGCAACCACTGTACGAGAAAACAACAACAACATAACAACAACAACAACAACAACAACACCGAAGAAAAGCCAGCTCTGTGATTAGATTTGTCCTGGAGGGAGAGTCACTGACGGCAGCAAAATGTCATATCGTAGGCTGGCATAAAGACCAATTATCTTGTTTTTATCAAAAAAACAAACAAACAAAAAAAAAAGCTTCTCGTCCCATCTCTTCCTCTCTTCCCCCTTTCCCTTCCCTTTCTGTGCACTGTCAACTCCATTTCTCCCGTTCCTCTCTCATCCTGTTCTTTTCTTGGTTAAGGCCGTCTATGTTAGAGCGTACTAGAGAGAGAGAGAGAGAGAGAGAGAGAGAGAGAGAGAGAGAGAGAGAGAATATGGATCTCACTCTTCCCTCTCTCCCCTCCCCCTCCCCCCCCCCCCCCCCCCCCCCTCTCCTCTCTCTCTCTCTCTCTCTCTCTCTCTCTCTCTCTCTCTCTCTCTCTCTCTCTCTCTTACAATTCCTACCTTTCTCTTCCGTCCGTCCTCTATCAGTTCTTCCCCTAACAGTTCGCTCTGTGCGTGCACCATACTTGCCCCCCCCCCCCCCCCACACACACACACACGCACGCTACCACGCACACACACACACACACACACACACACACACACACACACACACACACACACACACACACACACACACACACACACACACACACACACACACACACACACACACACACACACACATACATATGGAAGAGAGCATGCGCTCTCCACTGAATCCCAAAGTTATAACCTCGTCGTGACCTTTCGTTCCCAATCCCGGGAGTTTGGGGGGTAAGGGAGGGGGGGGGGGGGGGGGAGGGAAAATGTCAGAGGAACACAACAACGTCACCAGACCTGCTGCTGCAGGCCAGCCGTTGATGGGGAGCGCGGGGGGGGGGGGGGGGGGGGGGGTGTGCGGATGGAGATGAAGTATGAGCGAGGCTGAGATTTAAAAAAAGAAAGAAAAAAAAAGAAAAAAGGATCAGGGATCGATGACGGACTCTTCTTTGTTCAGGAGATTGAACACGAGGGATGGGCGCGTAGGATGTAAGTAGCCTCCCCTTTCCATGATTCATGGTTGGGACACCAAGTTGCGATGAAAGCTTTCCAGATTGTCTCCACCTTTTTTTTTTTTTTCGTTTAATTTATGGCGTCGGAATACTGAGATATGCAGTATTAAGTATCCCCAGTGCGGTCATGATCTGCGGCGTAAATTATCCTCATCTTTCCTCGACTGTCGGTGTGGGGACACTGGAACGGAGTAAAAGAAGCCTAAAAATATCCGCTGAGCTCCGGGGAGATGGGGACATGGGGCTGGAGACAAACAGTCCGAAATGTGCCCAC
>JADBJO010005186.1:50000-57500 GCA_016801955.1 Conus betulinus
ACTGCACATTTGTGAAATGCATTATTCGTGCACGTTAGACGAGCTAAGAACATTAAGTATTTTCAAAAACTTTCCTGAAAAGGAAAGAAAGACTGAATGATCTTAAAGTTTTTTATATGACACATGACATGCTACAGGTAATTTAAATGATAACTTTCCTTTTGATAACTTCCGAGCAAATGCACGCCATTCCTTTTCATACCTCTTTTATCAATTTGATTGGGACATAACCAAAGCGAAGTTTAATATCATCAGAAAAAGAAAAAAGGAAAAACCCCTGTCAGAATTGAGCTGAAAAAATCTTTGGGCTTATCTCCTTGTTTTTTTCTGTGTGCTCTGTGTTGTCATTTCTGCTGGGCGATTTGGTGTCTTAAGCAGCATTGGTTTGGAGATATGGGCGTGTTACTCTCTCATCATGGAAGCAAAGAGTTACCCTTCTAATTCGTATCGAACTGAACCGAGTCAAGCGACGTCCGCCACGACGACGGCAACGGAAAAGAGCCAAAGAACGTCCATCACGACGTCATCCCTGAAGCGAGACCCGTCAAGCCTTGATGCACACATTATCAACACCCCGTGGTACAAACGTCCCAAACGTCAGTCCCCAGATCATTCCAAACCACCCCAAGGCATGCACAACTTTTCGTATTTAACCACAGAACAATTAAATCAATTCGATTAAACCAATGGCTGCCTCCATATCGTGACACATAGATATACCCTTCTGCGGTCAAATGCGTTTTCACACTGCCGGGATTTGAACCTGCACCCTCCAGATGGAGATCAGAAATGTGTGATTCAAAATATACAGTACTTGAACGTGAGATTTCATTCTTATATGCACTGCACTACAACCGCATATCATCATCATCATCATTATCAGCAGCAGCAGCAGCAGTAACAGCAAAAACAACAATATAACAGAACAAAAACTACAACAAACGGGAAATCGTGTCCAGCAATTCCTCCCGATGCGTGGCTTCTGTTTAGGTGCGATCCTTTGGGACTTCCTTCCGGGGAAACGGCAGAGAAGGTAAATGGGATTCCCCCTCTTGGTGAAGCTTCGCCACTCTGAGAACCCTTCTACGGTGGGATTGAGTGTTTGGGTGGTGTGGTGTGGTGTGGTGTGGTGGGGTGTGTGATCTGATGTGGCATTTGTTTTGTGATGATGATGGTAGTTTGGTAGAGGTGGCGAAGAGGTGGCGAATGTGTGTGCGAGGAGGAGGAGGATATGTCTCTCTCTCTCTCTCTCTCTCTCTCTCTCCTCCTCTCTCTCTCTCTCTCTCTCTCTCTCTCTCTCTCCTCTCCTCTCCCTCTCTCTCCCTCTCTCCCTCTCCTCTCCTCTCTCTCCCTCTCTCCCCCTCTCTCTCTCTCTCTCTCTCTCTCTCTCTCTCTCCTCTCTCTCTCTCTCTCTCTCTCTCTCTGTGCGAAGGAAAGGAGTGGTGCTTGGGGGATGGAGGAGCAGGGACAAGCAAAGAAGGCATTGGTGGGGAGGGGGAAAGGGGGTGGGGAGAAAAAGGGCTTGTCACCGGACAAGGAGTGCGCGCGGACGGAGAAAGATTTAATGATATCGAGGAAAGCCGGGGGTGTGGGCTGGGACAGGCTGGGCACAGAGCTGCAGGGATCAACCAGCCCTGTCTGATCATGCCATTTGGGGGCACGTGGGATGGGATGGAGGGGGGGGGGGGGGGGGGGCGTGTGTGTGTGGGTGGGTGTCATTATTGTCTGACGAAGCGGCACACCTTCCATGTCATTGCATGTCGTCGCCCTGTAATGGGGAACAGGCAGCAACAGAGGGGAGAGTGGCGGAGATTGCGAAAGCATGAATGAGTGAGGGCTTGAGAGAGAGAGAGAGAGAGAGAGAGAGAGAGAGAGAGAGAGAGGAGAGGAGAAGAAGAAGAAGAAGAAGAGAGAGGAGGAGGAGAAAATGAGGGAAGAAAGGGAGAAAGAACAGACAGAAGGCAGGAGGGAAAGAGGGAAGGAAAGGTGAGAGAGAGAGAGAGAGAGAGAGAGAGAGAGAGAGAGAGAGAGATGGGGACCTCTACCACCGACCTTTCTCAACCCCCTTCCTACCCCCCTCCCCCAGCAACGGTGCTTTTTATGCTTTCACTTTAAAAGCTGTTATGATGTGACGCACGGAGCTGCTCCCAAGGGGCGAACAGCAGGGGAAGGGAGGGAGAGGCTGAGGTTGAAGGTCAGTAGCACGTGGCATAGAAATGTTCTGTAAACATCTGAATGGCCAAAGAATCTTCGTGATTCCTTTCACATTGCGTACAGACGCGGTACACGGCACTGGGGAAAAGCAGGCTTGGGTTCCTGTCTGTCTGTCTTCTCCTCAAAGGAGGATGGGTTATGCCCACCCCCCCCCCAACACTTCCTGTTTTTGTTGTTGTTGTTGTTGTTGTTGTTTACATTCGTTTGTTGGTTTGCTGGCTTATCTTTCAAAAATAGATTATGCAAAAGCTACTGCAGCAAATGTTTGAACATTGTTTACAGATGGAATGGGGCCAGAGGAATAATTCATGGTAAATTTGGTGCAGAAACAGTCCAGGAGTGGATACAGTACCCGTTCGAATTTGGCTGAGGTCTGCGCGCTTTTCGCGCTTGCACTTCTAGTCTGCCTCTTTGTTAGGTTAAGGGCCGTTCTTAACTATCGCGAACCTAAATCATCTAGTGACGCCTTCTCAACAGCGTCCACGACGGTTGTCTCGGTGTTTAATCGCACGATCTTTCAGGCACCCGGAGAAAAAAATATCTGTCAACATGCCCTAGGAACTGTTCAGGTTTCACCTCCAAGGGAGGTAAACTTCTAAAAGCTGCTCTCCTGTAATGGAAATCAATTTGCGGTTAAATTTGCGCTCTCGATTTGTAGGTAAATATTGCATCTGATTCAGCCTTTAAAACTCTAGTTCACAGTACTTTTGAAATGAATAAGTAAACATATATACTGCATCTGATTTAGCCATAAAACTCTAATTCACAGTACTTTTGAAATGAATAAGTAAACATATATACTGCATCTGATTTAGCCATAAAACTCTAGTTCACAGTACTTTTGAAATGATTAAGTAAACATATATTGCATCTGATTTAGCCTTTAAAATTCTAGTTCACAATACTTTGGAAATGAATTAGTAAACATATGTTAGATAAAAGAGACTACTCGAATCGATTTCACAGGCTATTCAAAACGTTCTAAACTCAGCGAGCTTAACTGACCTATCAGTTCTCCATCTACAAACGAAACTATTTCAGTCACCACCAACGACCAGAACTGCAAGGTATGGGATGTCATCTCTCTACTCCCTTGAGAAAAAAAAAATCGTCCAGTTGGGACAACGATTGTCGCAAGAGACAGATCTGTATCAATAAGATGGCGGCTCAGCATCTCTCATCATGAAAGAAACTAGGGTCGTCGTAAACTGGTGACCTACTGGAAATGGCGCTTCGTTCAATAAATTATATAGAGCAGCACTCATGGTCAAACCAACCCATTGATCCTTTTATTCAAATCTTATAGGATAGTGTCTGAACGTGGGAGTGGAGAGGTGATTCAGAATTGTTTTCAGCATGGAAACGAGAAAAACGCAGGTACTTGGCTTGAGTCTTTATGAATGGATTTTTCCTTTCTGTTTTCCCATCAGGCCTTCAGGAGGGCTGGGTGCTAGTCTTTCACTTGAGCTGAGACACCGCGTGAAGCAATGATTTTTAGTGTACTTGTAAGAAAAACTTCAGCAACAAACTCTGCTCAAGACGCTGAACAGAGAGCAGTTGTGTAGACAACCCTATGGCAGATAAACAAAATGTATTTTAGGGACAAAAGTGAGAAAAATAAGGGGGAAATGGGTTAGGTTGTATAGACTGCACATACTCAACGTACCACACAGGCGCGTACATCCACAAAGGCACACACACACAAACGCACACTCATGTGCACGCTGATAGCAGGTATGCACGCACACACGCACGCTCGTGTGCACGCGCACACACACTCGCTCACTCATTCACTCACTAAAACTCACTCATTCACTCACTTACTCACTGACTGACTGACTGACTCACTCACTCACTCGCTCACACACACACACACACACACACACACACACACACACACACACACACACACACACACACATACTCTTAAAGCCACTGAGTGAGGTACCGAATGACAAAGGCAGTAGATTTATTATGCAAAAATGCGATTCAAACAAAGGAGAAGAACAGTTGTCCTAGTGTACTATTTTGAACGTTGAAGGTTTTCTGTTTGGAATTTGAACGAAGCGTTTTTCACCCTACTACCTATAGTATTTTGTACGATGCTAGGTTTTGGTCATACGTACAAAAAAGTACCGTGATACACACGGGCCACAGGTGGTAGAAAGATTCTTTTTGACAGGTAGACATAAAAAGAAACAGACCATTAAGAAAAAAATGTCGGTGGCGCTGCACTGTGGCGACGCCCTCTCCTTGGAGAGACTTGCCCGAGTTTATCACCGAGAGGAAGTTGTTGTGACGAAGACGTCAGAAGAGAAATAAAGAAGAACAAGAAGAAAACAAAATTAAAGAATGTTATGAAAGAAACAAAAACTTGTTTCAAAGCCCTCCTGGGACATCATAAACAACGTGAGATCAGTTTTTTTTTTTTCAGTGGTATTTATTTGCTGATTGATAATATATATTTTTTCCGTTTATTTTTTAACTGCGCGCACGCGCGCGTGCGTGCATACCTGCGTACGTGCGTGCGTGCGTGTGTGTGTGTGTGTGTGTGTGTGTGTGTGTGCGTGTGTGTGTGTGTGTGTGTGTGTGTGTGTGTGTGTGTGTGCGTGCGTGCATGCGTGTGTGCGTATGTGTGTGCGTGTGTGTGGTATTTTATTTCCTGATTGATGTTATTAAATTTCCGTATTTTGAAACTGCTTGTGTGTGTGTGTGTGTGTGTGTGTGTGTGTGTGTGTGTGTGTGTGTGTGTGTGTGTGTGTGTGCGCGTGCGTGCGTGCGTGCGTGCGTGCATGCGTGTGTGCGTTCGTGCGTGCGTGCGTGTGTGTGTATGTGTGTGTGTGTGTATGAGTGTGTGTATATGTGTGTGTGTGTGTGTGTGTGTGTGTGTGTTATTCTGGTTTCCTGTGTGTGGAGGGAGGGAGGTGGTGACTTAATGAGGATGCGGGTTTTTTTTTTTTAAAGTTTCTTTTCCTCTATTTTTTGTCGCAATTGCATTAACGTGATAGTTTTGTGCAGTATGCTATTTGCTTGTGGAAATCTGTTCAGCTATTTTCGTATTTCATGTTTCCTTTATTTTCTTGATCTGTTCTCTGTGATCGACTGGCCTCTAAACTGCACGAACACTATCAAAACAGAATGCAGAGGGACAGGAGGAGGGATGCCGATGGTTAGGAAAAATGAAAAGGAATACGCAACGGTGGCTGACACATTGGAAATCGCCCACAAAAGCTTCAGAACAAGCAAGAATGCCGGCGCTCTGGCATCACGTGCATACATAGTCAGCACAGAGTCCTGCCGTGTCGTGTCCAGCTGTGGTCACACGGACAGACAGGGTGGCTGCAGTGTACAGACGGACAGACGCCACATAGACACACTGTCCAGTGCTGCCGTCCGCCCACTCCCCGTCAGGTAAAGGTCGCCACACGAGACATGCTGCTGCAGGTTTATTTCTCAGGAGAACTTGAGCTATGGGTCAGTGCGTCCCAGAGTGCATTACGCGCACTTCCTGTTTGTTGTAACGGCATATCGCACTCACGACTCCTGGGATGAGATTTACCTTGAGCCAACTATCAAAATTTCCATTTTTACAAGAGTTCTCTGGTGTGTAGACTGCTATAACAAGCTTACAGCCAGTGAGCTGCGAATTCAAATTACACAGCGGCCAGCGTACGAATTATCCGAATTATGTGATTGTCGTTCTGGCTGTTTTGCTATTCTCAGCATGTAGTGAGCAGATCCAAAGATACACACAACTCATCCTATTGAAATTGACTATTCCTTTATGTCCACTTCAGTGTCAGTTTCAGTTGTTTCACAGCCCAGCCTACCGCACATAGCCTGTTTCAGGGCTGCTGATGTCCGCTGATTTATGACTGACACGCCAAAGGATGTAGCAGATAGCAGAGGGTCTACAGCTGCGACAGTTTGGCACGCTTGATGGACATGAAAGGCCACATAGTTCATAACTGCATCTCGCCTTTTTCTGTGGCAATAACGGTTTTGTTCTTCATGAAGTAAAACTATTTTAAAGGAAGGGTTGACAATGTAAACTTACTCCTTTAGCACGGACTCAGGATGTTGAAGACTGCTAATCCTTTGACTTATTTGAATTTGAAGAATTAGACCTATCGGGAGTAACCAGGATTGTCTGTACAAGTCGTTCCCAAGATCATCTGAGTAGTGTGTCTCTAAGAGGTGCAGTAGATCTGAAAGGGTTGAACTGATGCTGAAGGAGGTGGGGATTACTACTGGTAGATCAAGACAGGAGTAGTAGGTCAGGACCTCTGGACTTCCTATGGCTACTCCATAACATCCACTCCCCTTCCCATTCCCCCCCTCCCCCCCTCCCCCCACTGCATACCGCTCCAACTGTCCCATCATCCTCTGCTCCCTAGCCCATTGAAAAGAAAGGTGAAACATCTGAAAGCCCTTCGAAGGTAATGTTTCGGGAAAATAACCCCACCCCACCCCCTACCCCGTTCCCTTTCCTTTGTCCTTCCGCGAAAAAAAAATTGTCACAGAAACACATCATTGATAAATATTGTTGGGAAAATGTGGATTATGGACACTCCGCATTCCTTCACCTCTTTCCTTCCCTTCCCCTCAACCCGCCCTCTTCCACCCCACTCCCCTTCTCCCTTCCCTTTTTTTCTGCGAGCGTTTTACGTTTGGTAATTGACAGCCTCCCCCTCCACCCCCTTCTCTCCAACTCGACTAACCCCCTCCCTCACCCTCTCCCTCCCATCCCTTCACCCCCCGGGGTAATACTTTATTGGTGAGTGTATTTCATTCGGTACACGAACATAACCTTTACCACTGTGGCCTGTGCAGTCAGTCACTCATGACCTCATGTCTATACGTCATCTGACGACAACAGGCGGGTGTGTCTGGAACCAAAGACTGGGTGCCATGCCCACGGTCGTCACGCATTCATCGGAACGGCACCATACGTCAACGGCACAATAGTCCTGTGACAGCAGGAACAACCGAGTCACTCCTGTCCTTCCGCAGTTTGCCATTCGCTTACTTGATCATATCCTTGACGGGATTACTTTCATTGGCATCTTTGCCAGTTCTCCCGTCCATCTGTCCGTCTCCGTTTCTCTACCCTGTCATCCTTCTCAGTATCTTTCACTCGAGTTTCTCTCCCTCCCTCCCTCAGATTTGCCCTTACCAGCCCCAATCCATTGTGTGTCTGCAGTATCTCCGTCTCAAAGTGTCTTCGCTACTGACCTCGCCATTTCCCCCTTCCGCTTGTCTGTGTTTACCTGTGTGTTTGTGTGC
>JADBJO010005186.1:60000-62500 GCA_016801955.1 Conus betulinus
ATATCATCCAAAGGTCTTAGCCAACTTGCATAAAAGATATTTTCAACCCAGTGAAAGCAAACAGCAAGATCTCTGCATAAACATGACACGATTTCCACCGTGTACTACGTAGTCAGCTTATCATCGTACATCTCGATATGTATGTAATACTGACTTTATGAAACACAGCTAAGTCAGTTTATCATACCGAAACTAAAAAATGCGCAACACCTGCATTAATGGACAGTGTTTTGCATCTGACACGTTAACGTAATTGGTAGTAGTAGTACTTCTAAGGGAAAAAAGGATGAAACATGGGTAATGCGTAAATAAAGCCAAATACAATCATATTAACAAAAGTATTTTTACTTTCATATTTATTTACGCCTGTACTCGAAATCAGAGAACACAAATGTGCTCGTGCGCAAACCATCTGTTAGTGTTCACTTTCTTGTAAAGATACATTAACATGCAGTTTTCAAACACTCTACACAAAAGGTGTGAGAACATTATCTACATTACATTCTATTTCAGCTGTTGTCTCTTGTCATTTTCTTTGAACTCAACTACTATTTAAGTCTTTTTATGAATTCATGTTCTTTGTCATTTCCCACTCATATTTACAAAAAAAAAATGTATTGCGTTTCTGTGTCCTTGCGTACACATCACTTTCAGTTGAGAAATGATCACTTTTAACGTTTCATGTAACAGGCAAAGGATTGGATTTTATCATATTTTCAACAATGAAAAAGCATTCACACTATGACAAACATACCACACGACATGACGAAACAATCTACCGCACATGCTCCAGAGCTAGAAAGAGAAGTGAAACCATTTTTTTTAAAAAGACTCCAAACAATACATTGATAATGATACTTTCAAACATATTACACAAGTCAATCAGTTGTTCTCTACACGTGATAACAATATCATCTTGCGACTTTCTTAGAAACTCTGAGGATATGCTTACAGACAGATCTTGGAATTCGTTGGCCGATGGGGTTTAAATCGGAGAGGCAGTTGTGGAATTTATGTCACGGTTCAGTAGAACAAAGAAATCATCGAAACTCATTGTACAGGTATGATGAGGATTCTTCCAAACACTGTATGTCATATCCAGTTTGGGAAATTTGCAAAAATGCTGAACGTTTCTATCAAGCAAAAACAATCATGAGAAAGAATTAATTGAATAATATCTGAATTTTCTAACTACTGTAACGAGCACTTAATGTTGTAATTTAAGAAATCCCATGATGAATCAGCGATATCAAAAGAAGGACAAGGGAAGATATTATTTCTGCACATTCCATCAGAATTTCTGTTCTATTTCTGCACATTCCATCAGAATTTCTGTTCTATCTCTGCACATTCCATCAGAATTTTGTTATATTTCTGCACATTCCATCAAAATTTCTGCTCTATTTCTGCTGCACATTCTATCAAAATTTCTGTTTTCCCCCCCCCCGAAGGCCTGGCTGTATACCTATTTCTTGGTCGAAAGGATTTTTCGAGTCAGTAAACACACACACACACACACACACACACACGCACGCACGCACGCACGCACGCACGCACGCAAGCACGCACACACACGCACGCACGCACGCACATACACATGCACAGACACATATGCACACACATACTCATACGCGCTTGCCGGCGTACATACGCACGAACTCATATATTCGGGTGCATGCGCACACGCACGCACGCGCGCACACACACACACACACACACACACACACACACACACACACACACACACACACACACACACATACACACTAAGCTGAACAATTCAGACAACCCAAATCCCATCATCCATCACCGAGAGCCTTGCGTGGAAGCCAGTGTCCTTCAGACTGACGATGCAGATCGTTTTCAGTATCCCTGGGAAAGTTCGATGATGGCTCCAGACTCCACATGCCAAAGGTAAGGCAGTTGGAAACTGAAGTCTTGGGCTATTGGCAGCCATGATGATCTCAACATCAGCAGTGGGCCTTGTGGAATAGATCTGTGGATGATCTCAACATCAGCAGTGGGGGCTTGTGGAATAGGTCAGTGGATGGTCTCAACATCAGCAGCGGGGCTTGTGGAATAGGTCAGTGGATGGTCTCAACATCAGCAGCGGGGCTTGTGGAATAGGTCAGTGGATGGTCTCAACATCAGCAGTGGGCCTTGTGGAATAGGTCTGTGGATGGTCTCAACATCAGCAGCGGGGCTTGTGGAATAGGTCTGTGGATGATCTCAACATCAGCAGCGGGGCTTGTGGAATAGGTCTGTGGATGGTCTCAACATCAGCAGTGGGCCTTGTGGAATAGATCTGTGGATGGTCTCAACATCATCAGCAGCGGGGCTTGTGGAATAGGTCAGTGGATGGTCTCAACATCAGCAGCGGGGCTTGTGGAATAGGTCAGTGGATGGTCTCAACATCAGCAGCGGGGCTTGTGGAATAGGTCTGTGGATGGTCTCAACATCAGCAGCGGGCTTGTGGAATAGGTCTGTGGATGGTCTCAAC
>JADBJO010005186.1:67500-72500 GCA_016801955.1 Conus betulinus
TTTCCCCGCGCATAAATGAAGAACAAAATATACAAAAGATGCAAATGAACGATTAGAGCAATTTAGAATTCGGGAAACGGAAATATCGATCAGCACAAAAACGAAAAAGAAGAAGAGAAAAACCGTCCTCCTGTTGTTTCTGCCATCCACAGAGTGCTGTGAACAAAAGACTGGCGCAGGGCTTTATTTTTTTTTTATTTATTTATTTTTTTTACATTACGTTGGGGATATAAATTACCGTACTGTTGGGCAAATAATACCTTCAAGTGCAGTTATCTGCGAAGTGATCACGACCTGTTTGATGATAATTGTTGAGGTTGATAATCTGTAATGATAAAAAGGAAGTTAAAAACAGCAAATATTGGGATTATCTAGAACAGAATCGTTGGTAATCCACGAGGTGCTCTGCAGGATTATGCCCCCCCCCCCTCCCCCTCCCCTGCCTCCTGCCTTGCGGGCACTTGCGGATTCAGAAGAATATAGAAGTTTACAGGGTCTTTCTATACACTTTGTATTCCTTCCCTCTGGAACTGTGTGCTGGAAATTTCCTCTTTTTTATTATTCACCTTGATTCTCATCTTCTCCTACTTTTCTTTACCAGTTGCAAAGTGAGGCGACTGCAGGCGGAGATGTAAACAAATGTTTAAAAGTAGTTATAGTGACACTACCGAACAACGGGGACAAATGAATCACAAGACAAAAAAACACGACAGTGACTTTACCGAACAACGGGGACAAATGAATCCCAAGAAAAAAAAACACGACAGAGACTTTACCGAACAACGGGCACAAATGAATCACAAGGCAAAAAAAAAACGACAGTGACTTCACCGAACAACGGGCACAATGAATCACAAGGCAAAAAACACGACAGTGACTTTACCGAACAACGGGCACAAATGAATCACAAGACAAAAAACACGACAGTGACTTTACCGAACAACGGGCACAAATGAATCACAAGACAAAAAACACGACAGTGACTTTACCGAACAACGGGCACAAATGAATCACAAGGCTCACAAAAAAAACACGACAGTGACTTCACCGAACAACGGGCACAAATGAATCACAAGGCTAAAAACACGACAGTGACTTCACCGAACAACGGGCACAAATGAATCACAAGGCAAAAAAACACGACAGTGACTTTACCGAACAACGGGCACAAATGAATCACAAGGCAAAAAACACGACAGTGACTTTACCGAACAACGGGCACAAATGAATCACAAGACAAAAAACACGACAGTGACTTTACCGAACAACGGGCACAAATGAATCACAAGGCAAAAAAAAACACGACAGTGACTTCACCGAACAACGGGCACAAATGAATCACAAGACAAAAACACGACAGTGACTTTACCGAACAACGGGGACAAATGAATCACAAGACAAAAAACACGACAGAGACTTTACCGAACAACGGGCACAAATGAATCACAAGGCAAAAAACACGACAGTGACTTTACCGAACAACGGGCACAAATGAATCACAAGACAAAAAACACGACAGTGACTTTACCGAACAACGGGCACAAATGAATCACAAGGCAAAAAACACGACAGTGACTTCACCGAACAAACAACGGGCACAAATGAATCACAAGACAAAAACACGACAGTGACTTCACCGAACAACGGGCACAAATGAATCACAAGGCAAAAAAAACACGACAGTGACTTCACCGAACACAACGGGCACAAATGAATCACAAGGCAAAAAAACACGACAGTGACTTCACCGAACAACGGGCACAAATGAATCACAAGGCAAAAAAACACGACTTGACTTTACCGAACAACGGGCACAAATGAATCACAAGGCAAAAAACATGACAGTGACTTTACCGAACAACGGGCACAAATGAATCACAAGGCAAAAAACACGACAGTGACTTTACCGAACAACGGGCACAAATGAATCACAAGGCAAAAAACACGACAGTGACTTCACCGAACAACGGGCACAAATGAATCACAAGGCAAAAAACACGACAGTGACTTCACCGAACAACGGGCACAAATGAATCACAAGGCAAAAAAACACGACAGTGACTTCACCGAACAACGGGCACAAATGAATCACAAGGCAAAAAACACGACAGTGACTTCACCGAACAACGGGCACAAATGAATCACAAGACAAAAAAACACGACAGTGACTTTACCGAACAACGGGCACAAATGAATCACAAGGCAAAAAAACACGACAGTGAGCAAAAAACACGGACAGTGACTTCACGACGAACAACGGGCACAAATGAATCACAAGACAAAAAACACGACAGTGACTTCACCGAACAACGGGCACAAATGAATCACAAGACAAAAAACACGACAGTGACTTCACCGAACAACGGGCACAAATGAATCACAAAGACAAAAAACACGACAGTGACTTCACCGAACAACGGGCACAAATGAATCACAAGGCAAAAAAACACGACAGTGACTTCACCGAACAACGGGCACAAATGAATCACAAGGGCAAAAAACACGACAGTGACTTCACCGAACAACGGGCACAAATGAATCACAAGGCAAAAAACACGACAGTGACTTCACCGAACAACGGGCACAAATGAATCACAAGGCAAAAAACACGACAGTGACTTCACCGAACAACGGGCACAAATGAATCACAAGGCAAAAAACACGACAGTGACTTCACCGAACAACGGGCACAAATGAATCACAAGGCAAAAAACACGACAGTGACTTCACCGAACAACGGGCACAAATGAATCACAAGGCAAAAAACACGACAGTGACTTCACCGAACAACGGGCACAAATGAATCACAAGGCAAAAAAAACACGACAGTGACTTCACCGAACAACGGGCACAAATGAATCACAGGCAAAAAAACACGACAGTGACTTCACCGAACAACGGGCACAAATGAATCACAAGAATCACAAAAAAAAAACACGACAGTGACTTCACACCGAACAACGGGCACAAATGAATCACAAGACAAAAAAACACGACAGTGACTTTACCCGAACACGGGCACAAATGAATCACAAGACAAAAACACGACAGTGACTTTACCGAACAACGGGCACAAATGAATCACACAAGGCAAAAAACACGACAGTGACTTTACCGAACAACGGGCACAAATGAATCACAAGGCAAAAAACACGACAGTGACTTTACCGAACAACGGGCACAAATGAATCACAAGGCAAAAACACGACAGAGACTTTACCGAACAACAGGGACAAATGAATCACAAGGCAAAAAAACACGACAGTGACTTTACCGAACAACGGGGACAAATGAATCACAAGGCAAAAAACACGACGACGCCTTTGGCTTAGGTCCTCTTTTCAGGCAGATAACAGTCATGCTCTCTCTCTCTCTCTCTCTCTCTCTCTCTCTCTCTCTCTCTCTCTCTCTCTCTCTCCGTGTACGTGCGGCACACATGTGTGTGCTTGAAAATTGCATATGTGTGCGTGTGTACCTATGCGTTTTCATCATCAGAAGACGAATAATGAAATTCACGTCCTTTTCAGCTAGACGCTGTTCTTGGACCTAAATGTTTACAAAATTGTGTTTTCACGTCCTCCACAGAAATCATGCGTTCATCCCGCTTCTGCGTAACGTTAGGTGTGTGGATTTATAGTTCAGATCCGGATTAAAAAAACAATCGGGTCCGGAATCTGTTCGATCTGAGCAGAACTCTGCGTTCTCCCACGTGTCATTTTAATCATCATCCCCTTTAATGTGACAGCTTCTTCCCAACATGCAGCGCAGGATCTTTTTGTCCCAAACGGAACGTACATTTCACATCACTACCGTATTTATTTTTTATAAACTGGGCAAATGTAAATGCACAATATGCTCTCATCAATTTTCAATTTAGAGAATTGTCTTAAAACATATATGACCTTTCATGTACATCAAACACAAGAAATCAGCACAGCTTTGAACATATTAGTGTCTAGAACAGTCTTTGGATATGTCATCCATAAATTCATGGGGATGAGCTACCCTGAAAAAGGACAGATGTGGGTGGCTGTGCTATCATACTAATGAAACTGACGCTGAAGTGGACGTAAAAGTGCGATTAATTTCTGTGAGTTGTGTCTATCTTTAGATTCGCTGACTTTTTATTGTCATCAGAATGGCATTGTGTCCAGTCTAGACATGCACAATAATTTCAATCGGTCAATGATTTAATAAGCTTATTCATATATTCAAATTCCATGCTATTGCCCTCTCTATGAGACAATTACAGACCCCATTTATTATGAAACGCGCTTTTCATCTTTAAAGGGGACACATGTTCATCCCTTAATTTGAGTTATGTTATTAAACGTTTTCATTAAAGAGGTAGCTTGATTGATAGTAGCCTTCATATAGCTTTTTGCTGGCGCGACTCTTTAAGAAAAGAAACTTTGGATGCTGCATCATAAGCATCTGTTATTTGTGAATCAGTTGTCTGTGAAGTGGTGGGGGTCTACAATTATTTTGTAAATATGCGTCAGTCTCGAAATGTAGAAGAGACTGACAAATCTCTGAATAGTTGAATCCGAAGGATCCGAACTTTCAGGACTTTCGGGAGAAATCAGAATTGTCTAATCAAGTAGTACCAGGATTGTGAGAAAAATGTGTCTCTAGGAGGTGCAGTACATTTAAAAGGGTTACACCGATAATGGGGGAGGTGGGGATTACCACTGGTGGATCAAAGGAGGAGTAATGGGTCCTGGGATTTCCTCTGCTTTATCTCTACCATCCCTTCCTCTCCCCCGTCCCTCTATTCCCCCCCCCCCCCTCCTTCCCTTCCCTCCAGCACACCGTCAAACTTTCCTTTCCTCCTATGCTTCCCAGCCCATTTTAAAAAAAAAGAAACGAAATGAAGTCCCCAAAGCGCCTCGAAGAGAATAGTTCAGGAATACATCCCTCACATCCCTCTACTCCCTCCTTTCTTCTTCCGGGAAAAAAAAAAAAACCGTCACAGAGACACATCATCCCCAAATCTTGTG
>JADBJO010005186.1:80000-95000 GCA_016801955.1 Conus betulinus
TTGGTCCAGTCCTTTATATTCCTCTCTCTTCCTCTGCCGTCCTCGTCTGCACCCTCCTTCAACGGTACCTTGAAGGATGGTTTTGGAGAGGGTGTTGTGACGAATGACGCGGCCCAAATTATGCTATCTTCATTCGTTCGACGGTTGCCAGAAGTGGTTCGTGGGGCCCAACTAGGTTGGTGACCAGGCTCCGCACATAATCATTGGTCTTGTGTTCTTTGTAGGAGATGCGGAGTAGTTTCCTCAGGCACCTGGTCTCAAACGCCTGGATTCTTCGTTCTGTTCGGCCGTCAGTGTCCATGTCTCACAGCCCTATAAGGGGATGGAGACCACGAGTGACTTGTAGAGCCGGAATTTTGTGTGGAATTTGATGCTGCTCTTCCACACTCTGTTCAGTCTGGCCATGGCTGCAGACGTATGGATATCGTACGCAAATCCAGAGCTGAGGAACATAAAGGGGTCGACAAAAAACAGACTGTTGAGATACTGAGAACAATATAGAATGCAAATAAACACCCAAGGTGCAAAATAACGCTTGTTTCATACACAACACAAAACGGGTACATGATTTTTTTTTTCACAAACGATCGACGGACGAATGCATGATATTATAGTCACCAGATTGCGGTCAGATTGAGAAAACCTTGCATGAATGTATGCATAAACACGAGTGGACACATTGGCGTATACAAAGATGTGTACAAATATACTGAGTCTTGCATGTGGTCACACAAATAAGAGAAGACACAAAATATATGAACGAATGACTCACTGAATAAGTCTATAGAGTGAAAAGTCTCACACACAGAGAGAGAGAGAGAGAGAGGGGGGGGGGGGAACGAATGACTCACTGTGGCTTTTTTTTCATCCAGCCCTCAAACAATAAATACATGGAAGAAAGTCTGCATAGAGTGAAAGAGTAATGAATCACACACACAGAGAGAGAGAGAGAGAGGGGGGGGGGGGGGGGGGAGAGAGAGAGAGAGAGAGAGAGAGAGAGAGAGAGAGAGAGAGAGAGAGAGAGAGAGAGAGCCAATGAATGAGTTGTGAGCGACCACACGAGAGAGACCTGATGTGAGGAGTTGAGTGATAGACAGGTCCACTGAGGGAGATCGTCTTGAGAATATCGTCAGCGAAGCACAACGTCAAAAACCACTCCAGGGAAAATGTGGATTACATTGACACTTTGGGCTCCCGTCTGTTCAACTTTCCTTCCTTTCCCCATCACTTCCCATCCCCACCCCTATCTAGCTTTCTTTAAGAGCATGTTTGCTCAATAATCGACAGCCCCTAACCATCTTCCCTCTCCCTCACCCTTTCTCCTTTCTTTTCCCCCGCCCCCCCCCCGTCCTCCCTCAACACCCCCCCCCCACCCTTCAAGCACCTCCACCTTCTTTCTTTTGGGGGGAGCGAGTATATTTCATTTGGTAAACGAAGATAGCATTCCCTATTGCGGTCTGTGCGGTCAGCTACTCATGTCTAAATGTCATTTTGACGAGACGGGTGAATGTGTGCTTGGAGCTGAAGATGGGTTGCCGTGCTCACACAGTTGTCTCTTTCATCCGAACAGAACCTTCCGTCGTCAACACAATAGTCTCCTGTCGGCAGGAACAATTGAATCACTCCTTCCTTCCGCAGATTCCCACTCACTCACTCACTCACATGTCCCCTGGACTGAATTACTTTCATTTGCATCTTTGCTAGCTCGCCTTTCTATCCACGTTTCTCTGTTTGAATTATTTTTCTTCCTTATTGGCATCCCATCTCCTATCCTCTCCCTCACTTGGTCTTCCCATCTCCACCTCCACCTCTCTCTCTCTCTCTCTCTCTCTCTCTCTCTCTCTCTCTCTGTACTATTTCATTCATTTAAACTGTTTTCATTGCAGGCCTCCCCATTACCCGTCTGTGCTGGCGGTCTGTGTCTCTTTGTGTCTCTGAGTTTCTGTCTCATTGTCTGTCTCTGTCTTGTCTGTCCGTTTGTCTGAGTGCCTCTCTTTCTCTCTCTGTCTCTGTCTATGACTGTCTGTCTGTTCTCTCTGTCTGTCTGTCTGTCTGTCTTTCTCTCTCTGTCTCTGTCTCTGTCCCACACACACACACACACACACACACACACACACACACACACACACACACACACACACACACACACACACAAGCGTGTGTGCGTTGTGTGCATACGATGTGAGACGAAAGTGTCCTGCTTGAACAAATGTACTTCAAGTTAACAGAAAACGAGACTGATTTTCACATATCTTCAGGAAAAGAAGCGAACCAAACAAAACATGACGAAGACAACAAATGGAAGCAGACTTGGCCGCGATGCCATGGTTAGCGTTGCGGATTACACACTTGGAGGTCGTGGGTTCGAGTACTATTACATCAGAATTATTGTAGGGGGATTTCTTTTGTCCATGTCCAGTCCCCACCCCACCCCACGCCCTCTCCCCCGCCCGAGTTGCCACGTGTGCGACGGACACGGTTGGGAAGGCTAGAACTCCAGTGTCGAGTTTCATACACATAATGAATGTACTTATAAAGTTGCTCAAATTTCGTTACAAACCCTTGAAGTTTCCAGACCTCTAGGATATATGTTAAGGATTGAAACGTACTGGGGCCGAATAGCTCAGTGGTAGTAGAGCGCCGGACTCGTAATCTTGGGGGTTGCTGGTTTGAATCTCCGCCGAACCGTTAACATTGGTTCTGACTCCATTCCCCATACAGTCCTTGGAATGAGACTATAAAACCGAGGTTCCGTGTGTGAACGCATGCATAACATCTTGCACACACGTAAAGTCCCATCACCAACTTTCGGTAGAGAAGGCCGGTTTAGCCGTTGGTATGGATGACACGTTACACATCGGATGGACCTTCCCCGAAGATGGAGTATGACTGCCTTAATTGCGGGATAAAAAAAAAAGGTCATACACACAAAACTCCACTCCTTTGGTTGGGTAGATGGGATTAATCCTTGCCTGTCTATACAGGGAGTGTCCGCAGGAATATCAGCCTGCGTACGCAGAAAAAAAGAGAAAAGACACGTAGTTAAACAGCCCCGTCATGTACACTCTCGAGACCAAAGTGAACGCCATAGCTTCTTCAGCCTAACTGATCGTCATTTCAACAGGGAAGACTCCAATTCTTTCATGCCTTGCTGTCCTGATGACCTCAAGTTCCACTTGCTCTCCACTCCAACCCCTGTGATGACCATCTCTTTTAAAGTCTCTAGGGTAGGCAAGTGCACTGGTCACTGGATGGACATAAAAGAATCCTTCAGAGGGGAACACTCTCACTCATGCTAGCTCCATGACTAAGCAGTCCGTGTTATCAGTGTAGGTTCTGTTAGTCAGAATCGTTCCGCTGCAGCCCCCAACACTGACATACATCTGATGGCAGTCAGTCAGAATCGTTTGCTGCGCTGCAGCCCCCAACACTGATAGCAGTCAGAATCGTTCTGCTGCAGCCCCCAACACCGACATACATCTGATAGCAGTCAGAATCGTTCTGCTGCAGTCCCCAACACTGGCATACATCTGATAGCAGTCAGAATCGTTCTGCTGCAGCCCCAACACTGACATACATCTGATGGCAGTCAGAATCGTTCCGCTGCATTCCCCAACACTGACATACATCTGATGGCAGTCAGAATCGTTCCGCTGCAGTCCCAACACTGACATACATCTGATAGCAGTCAGAATCGTTCTGCTGCGCCCCCAAACACTGACATACATCTGATAGCAGTCAGAATCGTTCCGCTGCAGCCCCCAACACTGACATACATCTGATAGCAGTCAGAATCGTTCTGCTGCAGCCCCAACACTGACATACATCTGATAGCAGTCAGAATCGTTCCGCTGCAGCCCCCAACACTGGCATACATCTGATAGCAGTCAGAATCGTTCTGTTATCAGAAGTATGTCAGCTGCAGTCCCCAACACTGGCATACATCTGATAGCAGTCAGAATCGTTCTGCTGCAGCGGAAACACCGACATACATCTGATAGCAGTCAGAATCGTTCCGCTGCAGCCCCCAACACTGACATACATCTGATAGCATCAGAATGTCGTTCTGCAGCGGCAGCCCCCAACACTGGCATACATCTGATAGCAGTCAGAATCGTTCCGCTGCAGCCCCCAACACTGGCATACATCTGATAGCAGTATGGAGTATATTGGATCAGAAGAGGTGCCAGTGAACATTTTCTGAATCAGCACTGCAGCAGTGCAGCGTCGTGTCCGCTGGATTGTCTCACGGCGATTCGACCGCTATCAGATGTATGTCGGTGTTGGGGGCTGCAGCAGAACGATTCTGACTGCTATCAGATGTATGTCGGTGTTGGGGGCTGCAGCGGAACGATTCTGACTGCTATCAGATGTATGTCGGTGTTGGGGGCTGCAGCGGAACGATTCTGACTGCTATCAGATGTATGTCGGTGTTGGGGGCTGCAGCGGAACGATTCTGACTGCTATCAGATGTATGTCGGTGTTGGGGGCTGCAGCGGAACGATTCTGACTGCTATCAGATGTATGTCGGTGTTGGGGGCTGCAGCGGAACGATTCTGACTGCTATCAGATGTATGTCGGTGTTGGGGGCTGCAGCGGACGATTCTGACTGCTATCAGATGTATGTCAGTGTTGGGGACTGCAGCGGAACGATTCTCAGTGTGGCTGTGTAGAAAGGAGCCAAAACGACCAGTGTATAAAGGCTTGGAAGATAACATGATAGAAGAAGAGGGGAAGGAAGAGCAGAAGGAGAAGGAGGAAAAACACAGAAAGAAAGAAGAAAGAACAACAACAACAACAACAACAGCAAACAACAACAACACAACAACAACAACAACAACAGCAACAACAACAACAACAAGGAGACGGTGCCAACAAAAAGAAGAACGACAATAAGGTGTGGAAGTGGAGGCAGCAGCTGCTGCAGAAGCAGGGGGAAAAGACTAATGATGACCCTCATCAGCTTATCTGAAAAAAGAATATATAATGATCTATGGAAGAACTGTGTTTTTCAGAGATTCACGATCAGCCAGACACAGACAGAATCCTCTCACTGACAATAGGAAGTGATTTTTTTTTTTTTCAGATTCAGCATTTTTTCTTTTCGCATCTTCTCTCCTTCTTCTTCGCTTCTTCATCTTTCTTCTTCTTCTTCTTCTTCTTCTTCTTCGTCTTTTTTCTTCTTCTTCTTTCTTCTTCTTCTTGTGTTCCTTCTCTTCTTCTTCCTTCTTTTCTGTGTTCTCCCCTCCTCTGACAAAAAGTACTCAAATATGTTTCTTCTAAATTGTCTTATTCGTCTGTGTCGCATTACTGAATGCCACGATTCATGAAATTTCACTCTTGGAAATTGGAAGAAAAGGAAAGGAGAAAAACTAACGCCTTCTTACCTTTCCTCTGCTTGTATTAAAACCAATTGTCTGTTGTCACACTGTTCAGTGTTACCAGTCTTTTGCAGAAGATGGATGCGTTATTCCCTAGCGAAGAGAGGAGAAAGAGCAAAGCTGAGAGAAGAAAAGGGAAAATGCACTCTGTCCATGGGTCAACGAGTCAGGTTTAGCGTCGAGTAGTTGGCCGCCTGATGTCTTGCAAATTGTTTAGTGCGTCAGCAGAGGAACACAGGAGAAGAGAGAGAAGACAGACAGACAGACAGACAGACAGATAGACAGAAAGACAGACAAAGAGCTGATTTTCTTGATTTATCTTAGTCCGTTTTAGGGGTTATTCGGACATCTATTTACTGTCTCTCAGTCTGTCTGTCAGTGTGTCTGTCTGTCTGTCCGATTGTCTCTCTCTCTCTGTCCCTGTCTGTCTCTGTCTCTCTGTCTTGTCCCTCTCTATCTGTGTCTCTATCTCTCTTTCTCCCCCCCCCCCCTCTCTCTCTCTCTCTCTCTCTCTCTCTCTCTCAGGAAAAGAAAGAAGAAAGAAGGCCTGACATAAAAAGACAGAGAAGCAAGAAACCAAAGGAACTAGAGTGTTTATAGTTGATCTAACTGTAGACGTCGTATCAAGACTCAAAGCATGTAAACAAGGGGATGAAGGAGACGAAAACGAAGAATCAAAGCAAGAACATGGGGATCCTGATGAAGCAAAATCAGTGTCAGAAGCAACAGCAGATGAAAACGAACAACCAACAGAAGCTGCAGCGCAAGAAGGAGAAACAACATCAGCTTCTAACGCAGCTCCTTTGAAAGGACACAGATCAGCTTATATTGCCAGGGGAAAGAGAGAATCCACGTGGCCCGCAGCACTGCAGGGAGATGTCCATTCTGACAATCACCTCATAAGAGCAGCAGTATTTACAGACCAAGCAACACCAGCAAGCTTTCATGTTTTTCTTTTGCTTTGTTCTGTATGAGCATTGATCTCTCCTTTTGTGCAGGGAAAATACATGTGTGGTAGTTCCAGGCACACACATCAAGATGCTTTGAATACATTTTTGGAGCAACTCTAGCTGGTGTATGAGAGGTGTGATGAAACGTTCTCTGGGCTTTGAAGCAAATTTTGTATGAAAGCGAAGTGTCGCCTCTGCTGTAGCTTGTGATTGATGTTATTGAGGCAAGCACTTGTGATTGAGAACACACACACACACACACACACACACACACACACACACACACACACACATACACACACACACACACACACACACACACACACAAGAAAGAAAACAGATAGCAAAATGACCCAGAGATTGTAATGTGACGCCTCTTTGTGTTGTTGATTTGCGGTGCAGTTAAAGAGCATGCTGGATCAGTGAAGATGCTCATCATTTGTAGTATTTGGATTCATTTTTTCAATTCTAGCGTGGGGCCTGTGGAATTTTTCAAAGTTCCCCCTTTATTAACCCCCTTCCCATTTCCCACCGCCTCGATCCATACTTTTCTCCCTTCAGCCCTCCCACCTTCCTCCACACTCCTCCTTCCTCTCCGCCGAGTGGGAATAGGCAATCGGACAGACAGACAGATCGATCGCCGCCTATCACACTGGGCCAGTGGCCTGGCAGGGTGGTGGACTACTCAGTGCTTGGCGGACTGTGGGGCAGTACTGTTATCCGAGAGGAGAGGGGTCAACAATTGAGTTAGGTGGTCATCTCACACCTTGTAAATGTCGTCTCCTAGTCTGTGTCTGCACGAAACGACAGAAGGAGAGGAGAAGGAGCAGACGTGTGTGGGGTGGGGGTGGGGGAGGGGGAGGGGGTCATCAGAAACCACAAGTTTCTTTCCTCATTTTGGCCTGCTGTTTCTTTCAGGGTTCACTGGAAAGTCTGTCTGTGCATTTCTGTGTCTGTGCCTGTGCTTCTCCACCCCCACCCTCACCCCCACCCCGCCTCCTCGCCTCTGCCAATCCTCCTCTCTCTCTCTCTCTCTCTCTCTCTCTCTCTCTCTCTCTCTCTCTCAGAGAAAATCCCACTTCAATTTAATCTCACATGCTTTGGTTTTAGTGTGGTGGGTTTGGTATTCAATTTATTTATTTGTTGGTTTGTTTATTCATTATTTCCTCCACTGTCTTTTTCCTTCTCCACATGATCTGGAGCTCATTTCTTTCATTGTTTCAGCGTATTCCATGAGAGTGGCAGACGAAATGAAAAACACACAAATTAACGAACATAGACAAAAAAATGCGCATATGTGGTGGTTGTCTACGCATCGTCCTCATGACGCTTTCATCATGTGTTGTCCTGCCTAGTTTTTGTCCGACAAAGGCCGGGCACCTGTTCTACAGGATCCGTCCTTTCTCCACTCCAGAGAACCCCATGAGGAACACAGCTGAACTCACCACTTTCGCTCTTTCGTTCCTTGGAACACACATTCAGATCATTACCTCTTCCTTCTGACAGCCTCACGATTTGTTGCCATGGCAGCGCTTTGCATCAATCAGACATCTTCAACGTCACCTTGTTGTTAATGTTGTGTTTGTTGGTTCGTTTCATCGTGTTGTTTGTTTGCTTGGGGCTGTAATGGATGGATGTTTGCTTGTTGTGTCTTTGAGGAGAGGGACGTGGAGGGGTAGCGGGGGACGGGAGGCGGGGGGGGGGGGGGGGGGGGGGGGGGCAGGGGGCTGATAATCCCAGCTTGAGTATTATCGATGGGGAAGGAGGGAGCGAGAGGGGCGATATAGGAGGGGGGGGGGGGAGGAGGGGGGTGAAGAAGAGGGGGTCCATGGAAGAAGGGCCATTGGGGCAGCCTTGTATAGAGCCTGGTCAGCTGGGATCAATCGGATTTCAGAATGGCTGTCGTTTGACCGCCCCCACCCCACCCCACCCTTACTCGCCCCTCCACCCTCACCTTATCGACTGGGAGACAGAGTGCAGTAGGTTAGGGAAGTATGGGACAGTGGCGATAGAATGTGTCACCGATGTGTTCCTAGTACTATTGGGAACTACAGTAGTAGTAGTAGTAGTAGGAGGAGGAGGAGGAGCAGGAGCAGGAGTACTGCAGCAATAGTAATAGTTACGATGACAATGACGATGACGATGACAATGATGATGATGATGATGATGATAATGATGATGATCGTGACGATGATGATGATGACGACGACGACGACGACGATGTCGATGATGATGATGAGAAGAAGAAGAAAAAGAAAGACAACAACAAACGACGACGACGACAATGATGATGATGACGACGACGATGACGACGATTGGTGATGATGATGATGATAAAAATCATGGGTGATGATGATGATGATGAAGATGATGACGACGACGGCGACATCAACAACGCCAACAACAATAAGAACAACGACAACAACAACAACAGATCAACAACAACAACAACAACAACAACAGCAACAATACTAATGATGCAAAGGAGGGGGATTATGAGGTAAAAAAAGAAGCGGAATGAAACAAAATAACGCTCTAGTTGAACTGAAGGCAACGGTTTGTTAAATTCTGCATCACTCTCTCTCTCACTCCCTCCCTCCCCCTCCTCCCTCTCTCTCTCTCTCTCTCTCTCTCTCTCTCTCTCTCTCTCTCTGTGTCTCTCCCTGTCTGTCTCTCTCACTCTCTCTTCCTCCATTCCCATACTCTCTCCTCCTCTTCCACTTTCTTACCCCTTCTCTCTCTCCATCCCTCTCTCTCTCTCTCTCTCTCTCTCTCTCTCTCTCTCTCTCTCTCTCTCTCTCCTAACCCTTTGCTCGTTCTCCTCTCTTCCTCTCTCTCCTCTCCTCTCCTCTCTCTCTCTCTCTCTCTCTCTCTCTCTCTCTCTCCTAACCCTTTCTCCTCTTCGTTCTCCTCTTCCTCTCTCCTCCCTCTCTCCCTCTCTCTCTCTCTCTCTCTCTCTCTCTCTCTCCTCCCTTTCTCCTCTTCTTCTCTCTCCTCCCTCCCTCCCTCTCTCTCTCTCCGCTCTCTCTCTCTCTCTCTCTCTCTCTCTCTTCCTCTCTCTCTCTCTCTCTCTCCTAACTCTCTCTCTCTCTCTCTCTCTCTCTCTCTCTCTCTCTCTCTCTCTCTGTCCCTCTCTGCCTGCATGCATGTCCGCCTCAATGTCCGATCAGGCCTGATCTTGTTTTTTTCCCAGAACATCGCTACCTTCCTTCTTTGATCAGAAGCACGGCTGGTGCTTGGATGGCGTGAAAGACAATGACTGGCTGGCCGTACTGGTTTCCTTGAAGTCCATCACTTGTCTCGTCTGTCTGGCCCCGAGCGGTCCCCCGCTGTCTCCCTACGGCTCTGAGCCTGGTGTCGGCTGTACACGTGACCGCCTCTGGAGAGATGGAACTGTCTGGAAGCGCTACGTTCAATTACCTTCCTGGAAACGTATGAGAATCTTACACATACGCCTGAACGAGTTGACAAAAAAATGGATACCGTGGAGAATGAAACAGACTGCAGCATTGCTGAAAATTGAAATGCTAATAATCACACGAAACAAGGCCCAAAGTAACGCTTGTCTGATACACAGTACGAAACGGACACGTGAATTTTCATCACAAATCATATACACACAATGCATGAAACAATGCTCATCAAATCGCAGTCAGCTTGAATAAGCCTTATAATATGTGTGCATGTACAAGCATGAGTGGACATGTCAGCAAATACAAAAATGTGTACAAATACATAGAGTTTGGCCTAAGTTCACACAAGTAAGAGACAAGACACAAAACGTAGAAACTTATGGCAACAGTTTTAAGAGTGAGGGAGAGAGAGAGTCTCACACATTCACACAAAGAAGAGAGAGAGAGAGAGAGGAGAGAGAGAGAGAGAGAGAGAGAGAGAGAGAGAGAGAGGGAGAGAATGTTCATGACAAACATAGTTTTCCAAAGTTCTGAGAACTTTTCATCTTTTCATTTTCCTCTCAGTCTCTACTTGTCGATTATTCCCGAATTTTTCTCTTTATCTCACGTCTTCAGAATAACTGATTAATCCACGCGTTTTGTGCTGGGCATTTTCACGTCACAGACGGTAAACAAGTTTAGGACGGATGTTCCAGAACGTATAGATCAACACACTGAAAATTGATATTTTTGGTTCTGTATGTGCCTCTCCCATTTCTCTTCCCCCTCATCCCTCACTTGTTTTCTCTACCGTTGTTCCCCGTCTCATCCTCTCTCTCTCTCTCTCTCTCTCTCTCTCTCTCTCTCTCTCTCTCTCTCTCTCTCTCTCTCTCTCTCTCTCGTTCTGGATCTTTCTATCTGTCTGTCTATCTGTCGGACTGTCTCTTTCTGGCATGTTGACCCCTCTTTCATTACCCATTTCCTCTCATCCTCTCACTCTAAACTTTCGGTCCGTCAGTCAATCAGTCAGTCAGTCTGTGTTTCCATCTGTCTAACTGTCAATCTGTTTGTCTGTCTGACTCTCTCTCTCTCTCTCTCTCTCTCTCTCTCTCTCTCTCTCTCTCTCTCTCTCTCTCTCTCTTTCCCATTCCCCAGTCCCCCTTCCTCCCTTCGTCTGATCAGCCTTGATTCTATTTTCCTGAACGTTGCTTCCTTTTCTGTCCAATCAGATGTTAATGTGGTGCTCAGATGAGCCTGAGAGACACTGACTGGCTGACGTATGGTTCCCCTGGAGTCCATCCCTCGTTGGGTCTCTCTGCCCTGAGCCGTTTCTCGGCTGTCTCCACACGGCGCTGAACCTGACGTCGGCTGCACACGTGACCTGCCTCTCATGTGTTCAAATCGTCAGGAGAATGAATTTACGTTCACTTACATTCGCGGACGCGTTTTCATATATACATATGCACACGGAAGATTTCATGAACCACACATGAGTCTGCAAAAAAAAAAAAATGAAGCCCTTGTATGTGTGTGTACAGGCACGTGAATGAACATATTATCACATAAGACATGTGCACAAATACACATACTGTTGCATGTGGTTACACAAACAAGAGAAGAAACAAAATGTGTCAAGCAATCAGTAATGGAATAAATCTCTAGACAGACACAGGAAGTCCCATGTATATACAGAGAGAGAGAGAGAGAGAGAGAGAGAGAGAGAGGGAGAGAGAGAGAGAGAGAGAGAGAGAGAGAGATATTGGTCTGAAGAGGAGCAAGCTGGCTCAATCTGCTCTGTTTTCTGTGAACTATGGGGAAGACAAAATGATGAAGTGTTAAAGCCAATGTCTTCTCATTACTGTTGTGCCCTTTTGCATGCTTTGTTTGCCTGCCAATTGTTCCTTCCGTTTGTCAGCGTTTGTAGCGTGTCAATCAGCGCCGTACCTGCAGCATTTCTAGTTCTCTACGCCGAAGTATTTGTCCATGGATATTGACAGACATTTGAAATACATCATGACCATGTTCAGATTTGGTATTTCGGATGTCTATGCACATTCTCAGCTTTATAGCAATTTAAAACCATCATGTAAGTTCTTGTCTATTTTGTCAGGTATCACAAGAAAATAAAGTAAATTTTGTCCTTTATTGTCCTGAATGAAGTGATCTTAGACAAGTGTGTATTTCACCAAATACTTTAGACATCCTTCATTCTTCAAATTGATTTTGTTAATGACATCGACAAATGATAGAGACAGTGAAACAGCTCGCTGCGTTATTTGTACAGAGGGTTTAAACGAAGAAATTCTGTAATATCTTAGTTTGTTAACCTACCCGATTGGTAATGGATTATGCAAGGTTGTTTTTGTTAACGGATTATGCAACGTTATTGTACGTGTATCCCCCTTCTAAGGGGCCTAGGCCTTTACGAATAAACATTTTTCTCTTTGTCTTTTTGTCTCTCTCTGGCTATCCCGTCTGTCTGTCTTTCTTTGTCTGTCTGTCTGTCTCTGTCTCTCTCTCTCTCCCTCCCCTCTCTCTCTCTCTCTCTCTCTCTCTCTCTCTCTCTCTCTCTCTCTCTCTTAGAGGGGAGTGTGGAGGTGGTTGTATGTAAAGACAGCGAATGGCTGATGGTGCTGTTTACCTTGACGTCCACCACTTGTTTTGCCTGTCTCGCCATGACCAGCCCTTTGCTGTCTTCATAGGACGCTAGACTCTGTTTCTCATCCTTTTCAGCCCTCAATTTTGGGTACCAAACATCATTCATAACCTGTAATCAAACAGTAAGCACGCATCATCAAATCTGCAAAAAAAAAATTGATTCTCAACTGCCTAACTAAAATATCACGAAAAACGGACAAGAACAAACAATCATCTACCTTCAGACTCCAGCTGCGTTAGCAAAGCTGTCTTCAGAGGTTTATGGGGGGAAAGTGTACGAGGAACAGTGAGGTAAGTTGAACCAGCACCGCCCACAGTCGCAGTGCGCTCTGGTAGAAAAATCTGTGTTTTATTCTTATGTTTCTGTCCAGGAATCCTTTCGGGGGTGGGGTGGGGGGGGATGGGGGTGAGTGCTGGTTCAGCTTGCAAGGCTGTATCTGGCAGAGCGAGGAGGCGTACATTTGTTACTCGTTGGTCTGCATTTCGGTCGTAGAATTCCAATTATTGCGTCTGACTGTCAATTTGTGGCTGGCTCTCTCTCTCTCTCTCTGTGTGTGTGTGTGTGTGTGTGTGTGTGTGTGTGTGTGTGTGTGTGTAATGGTATTTAAAAAGCGGATCAAAAACGTACTGGCACTCTGTGATAATAGTATTCCTCATCCCCTCCTATTCTATTCATCATTCATCTCGTCTCTCTCTCTCTCTCTCTCTCTCTCTCTCTCTCTCTCTCTCTCTCTCTCTCTCACTCTGTGTGTGTGTGTGTGTGTGTGTGTGTGTGTGTGTGTGTGTGTGTGTGTGTGTGTGTGTGTGTGATGGTAGAAGAAAACGAAGGAAACACGTACCGACACTCTCGTGATAATAATATTCCCCATACTCCCCATCCCCTTCCCACACCCTTCAGATCTCTCTCTCTCTCTCTCTCTCTCTCTCTCACACACACACACACACACACACACACACACACACACACACACACACACACACACACACAAGAACGTGGAAAGGAGGCTAAAGAGGAGAAAAGGAAGAGAAAGCAATGCAAAAAGAAGTGTTAACAGCTGATCGTGCTACAGACGCATGGAAACGCCAGTGAGGCAAAAGGAACCGAGCGGCAGAAGAAGATGAAGAAGACAAACCATCAAAAGCTACAGGACAGTAATAGAAATAGCAACAGATACTCATGCAGCTCCTTTGAAGGGAGACGGATCAGCCCATTGGCCAAGGAAAGAGAATCCCCATAGCCCCAAGCGCTGCAGAGGGGACACGTGGAATTCCAACACGGAATTCCAGTCACCTCATACGAACAGCAGTGTGTACAGACATTAAAAACCAGAGTGCTCTCTATTTCCTGTTTTGTTTACTTCTATATGAGCATCGATCCTCCTCCTAAGTATGAAAATATATCTGCCCTCCTGATGTTTCCAGGCAGACAGATTCAGAAGCATGGTATGGAACCTCTTGGGACGAACTTTGACCGGCGCAAAAGTAGTTAAGATGAAAATGTTCCTTGTAGATTTGAAGCAATAAGTTGGACAGGGAAGTGTTGCCTGCATCTATAGATTATTATCGATGTCACTGAGGCATTTGAAAGTATCCAGATCATCACTTATGGACAGAAAGAAAGAAGGAAGAAAAGAAGGAAGGA
This sequence comes from Conus betulinus, assembly GCA_016801955.1. Lineage (NCBI taxonomy): Eukaryota > Metazoa > Mollusca > Gastropoda > Neogastropoda > Conidae > Conus > Conus betulinus. The sequence continues at coordinate 94,024 of JADBJO010005186.1, forward strand.
AAGGAAGAAAAAATGTAAAACAAAATAACCTTTTTCTTCTGGTAAATAGTGCAACCGTTTAGGCGTTGTTATGTGAGGGTTCTTTTTTTTTTTTTGTTGTTGTTGTTGTTGTTGTTGCTGCTGCTGCTGCTGCTGCTGCTGTTGTTGTTATTGCTGTTGTTGTTGGACTGCAGTTCATTGAAAGGCAAGCTGGTTAATCGCAGATTCAAATGGATTCTGGTGTTTGGGTGATTTTTTTCAATTAGGGTGTATGACGTTTGACATTTTTTTTATCATTCCCTTCCCCACTACAACACCTACTACACCCTCTCCTTTCTTCCCTACCTTTCTTTTCCACTCCATCCCATTTGGGAAGAGGCCGTGGGACAGGCAGATCGCACACCCGGCTATCTCTGTATAAATGGTCTGGTGGGGTGGTGTGTACTCTGTACTTTGCGGACTACGGCGGACAGGTGTCAACAATTGAGTTAGATGGTCACCTCACACCTTGTAAAGGGCGCGTCTTCTAGACTGGGTCTCCAAGAAGGGGAGGGGGATAGGGAGGGGCGAGAGGGTCATCTGGAATCGAGCTTTATTTTTTTTATCTTCCGTTTGGCCTACTCTGTCTCTTTTGGGGTACCTTTAAATGCTCTGTGCAGTGCTCTATCTCTCCGTGCTTTTCTCGTCTTCTGTCCCTCTTAGTCCCTTTCTCTCTCTCTCTGTCTTTGTCTGTCTCTGTCTCTGTCTGTCTCTGTCTGTCTGTCTGTCTGTCTGTCTGTCTGTCTGTCTCTCTCTCTCTCTCTCTCTCTCTCTCTCTCTCTCTCTCTCTCTCTCTCTCTCTCCATTGTAAACGCATTCCGTGCCGTATCTGTGTGTTTTCTTTCTTTTTATCTAACGACAGGTTTTGTAACGAAACATTTTTGTTTGTCTCTGTCTCAGTGTATGTCTCTATCTGTTTATCTGTCTGTCACTAGGTTTCTCTCTGCCTCTGTCTCTGT